>SKCR01051879.1:0-34714 GCA_019454045.1 Zanthoxylum bungeanum | reverse complement strand
TGTTACTAGAACCGGGCTACTCCATACCGATGTCCAATACCAATCAGTCTGGAGTTTGCACATGTTACTGGAACCGAGCCAGCTCATACCGGTCCCCAAACCGGTGAGACCTAAATTTTAACTGTTATTAGAACTGGTTTATTCCATACCAGAATGTTCAACAATCATATTCTTATAGCCGTTTGAATTGGCAGATCGGCATACCGGTCTCTGACACCGACACACCGATCTGAAGAAAGAGAGTGGAAGCAATTTTCTCTTTCACTATAAATTGAGTCTTCATTTCATTTTTGAATGATTCCAACACCTTCTAACATTTTCTTTGAAACAAAAACAAAGAGAGAAACAAAACCTTCTTGATCATTACTCTCTTCACTTCATAAAAGCTCATACACTACATCTTCATACACATTTAGTGAGTTTGATATACTTGGGGTAAAACACTCACACTCAATTCTTCTTTATTTTTTGTGAGTACCTAAGTTGAGTTGTAAAACCTTTAATATCAAACTCTTGTATTTGGAAATACATTGTGTGAGTGGGAATACTCAAAATGGTGAAATTATGTAAAATATTTAAGAGAAGTCTTGTAAGAAAATCTATTGTTGTAAAGGTTGGGGAGCCTTGGAAGAAAACCCTAGTGAAGGTTAAGAGGAGTCTTGGATCAAATACCTCTATTGTAACAGTTTGTGAGTAAGCCGCGGAAAACTCTTGGTATAAAGTGTGGATTCACTTTTACATAGTGAAAAGATTCAAGCGTGGCTTGCAGGAGTGGACGTAGGCAAAGAATTGGCTGAACCACTATAAATCACAATGTCAAATTTCTCTATCTCCAACTCTTTTATTTATCACAAGTTTTATATTATACTTGCATATGACATAGTAAAACTTGTTGGTGAAATATAATTGACATTAAAAATTATTTTAGGCATTTTAATAATTATTTATATCAATTGAGAAAGTTGTATTTTAAACTTAATTAATTGAAAAAACTACTAACTAAGTAGTTTAAAATTGAAAAGAATTTAAATTCATACCCAATTCACTCCCCCTCTTAAGTATAGTTGCTGTTGTTTACTGTTTGTAGGCCATTTCATAAAATTTGTATAATTACATTACATTCCATTATTTTATATTTACAAAATATTATTTTCGAACAATACATTATAAATCTTTTTTTTTCCAAATAAAATTATGGTACATTACTCTCTATTCCATTAAATTGAATTACATTTCATTATAAACCATTCATTTCCGTCAATCCAAAATACCCTTAGTTAGGGGTAGCATACAAATAAGTTAAACTCATCGCTTGGAGCTGAGTTTAGAACTGCGAATCTCATGTTTCAACTCGTGATTTTAAACTTAGAAATGTTAAGATTTATTTATCAAACAGAAAATTTATGAGGTTCAATTCAATCTCTGGCTAAAACATAGGGACCAGATTTATTACACACTAGTACTCGAGCTTAATTACTTAACTATTCAAAGCATAATAGGATCCCTGAGGACAGAGGCAACATGGTCTTTCATCAAATGTGAATGCGTGTAGCGATCACCATTCTCGTACATAAAATGGCAGGCGCGTGTAAGATTAAGAATCCGCTCAAGTAGAGGCAATGGCACAGCAGTTGGATTCAGTAACCCCTCATTTATATCCTTCCAAGCATTTTCATTTTCTTGGCTCAAAAATTCTTTTGCCTCTTCCTCAGATGCACCATGTTGCTCCATGTAGCATTCAACTGCTGAGGCTACGTGTCCTCTTTTCTGCTCAAACTGCGCATTATGGATGCAAATTTGTCACAGTTTTTTAAAAAGCCAGCATAAAAAAACATATGAGCATTGAATCCAAATTCTTCAATGTGTCCGTCCCCTCACATGAAACGTATCTGATTCAATAAGTTCTTTTACTCAATAAAATTTGAGTCAATTATTCATTTTCCAACAGATCAAATTGTTATTGTATATCCATTTCCATTAAAATCTATATCTCTATTATCTATTTCTCAAATCAGGCATATTTGACTTGTTAAAATTTTAAAAATGAAGTTTTGGATAATTTTTTAGAATACTGGGACGAATGAGATAATTAAAGAGAAATTTACCTACGGTACTAAAATAATAAAATTTTAAAGTTTTTGGGCCCATTATTTGTCAAAATTAATCTTTTCTCCATCAAATTTAAAAAACACTGCTGTTAAATAGTTTTTCTAATACTCTTTTATTAGCTATCCTCTCCATCCATCATACAAAATGATGTGAGTTATATTATAGATTGGAAAAATATTTTTATTGAATTGAATTATGCAAGAATGAAGAGTACTAATAATGAAGTGTAAAACTAATTGAATGCAGTGAGTACCTTGTGGGAAGCTATATCATCCATGAGTCTGCCAATTTTTTCTGAAGCTTTTACAATCTTAGGGCAATTTACTACCCATTCAAAAGCTCCCTTGGTTGCAATATCACCCATTCCAAGAAAGGAACTTGTTGCGAGCATTGAAAGACCACTACTTCTTAAAGCAACCGGCATATATTCCTCCATTTTTGGAACATACCCTTCATTAAACCATTTGGCTTGGGCAAAATGCATCATAATTAATTCTTGCATCTGAGGAATTTAACTATTAATCCGCATGCAAATGAAAGAGAGAAGGCAAAAAAATAAAAATAAAATTGATGAATATATACAACCCAATCCAAACCTTTTCTTTAGAATATTGTGTGCAGAATGATCTTCCTTCTTTGGCCAATTCTTCCTCAGTTTCGTTGTAAATATCTAAGAGTGTCTTATAAATAAGTTTCATGTATTGAGGAAGTATATCTATAACGCCAATGTCCCATCTGAAAACCAAATATCATGTATTTTAATTGTATAAATAAAAAAATAAAAAAAATTGAATAAATGATATGAGAATGACAATTTGTTCTTGTCATTTTAGATTCTAATAAATTTTTGTACACTATTTCATCCTTAGCGTTAAAACAACACATAGAAAAGACACGGTTAAAGGATCAATGTAATATTTTAACAAAATAATTTTATATTATAGAGATCCCAAATGATTAATTTGCATGCAAGAAGTCATATTTACCCTTCATTAATATGTACAAAAATCATATTTACCCTTTATTAGTATATATTTTTCTGTGACTCGTTCAGCAGTAGAGATGAAAAAAATATGCATGCATGGACATAATTAATTAAAAACCTGTTGACAGCCTCTACAAAGAGTTGGAGCTCTTCAAAAGTAGCATAGGCGTCGAACGTATCATCTATGACGGATGTGATATAAATGATTTTGGTCATTATTCTTCTTGCCAAGGCGTATCTCGGCTCAAAGCACACTCCCATAATCCAAAAATATAGCTCTACAATTCTGTCTCTTGCATAAGACAGTTTTGAAGTGAAGTCTAAATCTCTCCACCACCTGATTAAATAATTCATTATCAAATCAAAACTATATATCTTGCTAAATATAACAAATTCCACTTGCATTATATATAAGTTTTTTGTCTTTTGTTTTTGTTTGTTTGTTTTTTCAGTACTGAAGGAAAATTAGAAATTAAATTTGCATATACAAATATAATTGTAATAATTGTATTTGCACAAGTGTTTTATAGATTTTGGAAACTACAGGTTAGCTAGTTGGGGTTCAGCTAAGCAATTAGCGGTTAATCGATTTATATGGAATTTTAACAAATATTTTGTGGAGTGAAATAGGAAAGAAAATAACCAAATCCAAATATCATTTACTTTTCGTATAGAAATTGTCTTATCAGTGATATTGAGCAGTGTCGGTATCGACGGGACACTGGTACTGTGTGGGGCCCGCCTGTTGTGAGTGAGAAGGTGTATACACCCGGCACATAATATAATTTTCGCACTGGTGGGGCCAGTTAGAGATCAGGTGCAGCGCGTTTTTTGAAATAAAAATTATTTTTTTACTTTATTGATTTCTTATTTTACTTTCTTCTTTATTATTAAAAGAAAATACAGGAGACAACTGTTGGATGTTAGTTGTGTGTTGTGTTGTTAGTAGTTATGTGTTGTGTTAATAGTTATGTAGTTGATAGTAGTTGTGTAGTCGATAGTTGTGTAGAGTTTAGTTGGTAGTTATGTTTAATATAATAGTTGTGTATTTATTATGTTAGTTGTATAATGCCTATATAAAGGTCTTTCATTTATAAGTTCTAATCAAGCAAATGTTGATACGTATTTGGCTTCCCAAATTCCCACAACAACAAATTAAAAAAATAATAATAAAAAATTGACATTACTATTTAGGTTTCTCCTTTTGCATTTATCAAAAAAAGATTTGTTTCGATATAAGTAGGCTTTTTATAAGACGACTACCGTGTATTTTGATCTATGATGACTGTATGGAGTTTGTAATATGATTTTCGGATCTGATAATGAATATATTTCTTGTAAGGAATCCGCATTGTGTCTTCTATTTCTGGAAAAAAATAGGTTTATCCGTAAAGAATCCATATTGTATTTTATGTTTTTGATAATGAATGTATTTGTTCACAAGAAATTTGTATTTTGATTTATGTATCTGCTAACGAATGAGATCGGCTTATGGTATTTGCATTCTAATTTTCGTTTCTGATTGTAAATGAAATTGGTTGTATGGGTCTTGTGATGTGATTTCTATTTCTGATAATGAGTGTCATTTAATTGTATAAAGATAGTTTGTGTGTTTTTTTAATTCATGTTGAGTGGATGAGACTAAATTTGTGATATTCGTGTTGGACGTGTGTGTCTGATTAGTTTGCTTCTGATGATTAGGATAAGTTTGTTAGGAAGAAGATTTGGAAACTGGTATAAGATATGTGTTCGAATGTGTATATGTGTGTATGTGTTATGTGTATATGTGTGAATGCAATTCGGGGCTTGAACGTTCGAAGAAATTTGAATATAAGGGTTCTGATTCACATCAGGTACGTTTCTAAGTATGTTTTTTCGAAAGACATTATATTTAATAAGGGTAAATAATAATATGAGATTTAAAGGTTTTCTGGCAAACACTGTAAAATTTATGTGTGTGTGTGTGTTTATTCATATTAAACTTAAAATTTATTTTTGATTTTCCTGATGTGTGGTTACTTAGTTTTATAACTCACACCGTCTCAATTTTTCAAAAAAAAAACTTGAAATTTTTTGGCTATGTCCTTGGGTACCGATTGTAGCCATAGTCTTTGTGTAATAACTTAAAAAAGTAAAAGAAGACAGATTGAAAGATTGATAAGCAGTGGGGCAGAAAAAAAAAAAAAAATTATTATTAAAGCTTTTGAAAGTTTATAAGAAAGAGAGAGAGGGGGACACGTTAAAGGAAATATAAAAAAATAATAATTTCTTTCTCTCTCTCCTTCTTTTTCCTCTAATTTTCTCTCCCTCACTGTCAAATTTTTAAACCGCCGTAGCCGCCTCACCGCTGATCAGCCGCCACCACGCGCTGGACCGCCTGAACGCTGCTGCCGTAGGCTTTCCAACGCCGCCGATATCGAGCCGAGCGGACGCCAGACGCTCCTTCACGCGCCGTCGGAAGATGACGAGTCGTCGCCTTCGTTTCTGCATTTTCCGGCCACCTCCGAGCACTTCTGACGGCCACCTCCGACGAGTGAACACTTTTCAGGCCGAGATCTTTCCAACGCCGGTGGTCACTTCCCGATCCGACATCGTTTGGGTTGTTTTCTGTTTTATATCTACCGGTAATTCGGGATTTGTACTGGAAGTTGAAATCCGACCGTTGGATCGGCATTCCGGACGCATCATATTGTTGCTCTCGATATATACGGGCATTTTGGTATATATTTTCACCGTTGAAAGTATTTGATTGTGGGGTCCGCTTTTTAGTTGTGGGGCCCGATTTTCGTTGTGGGGCCCGCTTGCTCCGTTAAGCGTATCAGCAAGTTCGAAGCCGTCGCTGTGATTCTTGAGATATTGGCTGACTAGTGGATCTTTCTTTGTGAGATTTGGAGATCGTTGGAGCTCGGTATGTAATTATTACCGTTTTGGGGGTGTAAATGATAGAATTGGAAAGTTTTGGATATAATTGTAAATTTGCATAATTAAGAGGGTAAAATCGTAATTTTGGATAAATTGAGGGACCTGATTGTAATTTTATTTTTCAGATTTTTAGCGAGGATTAAGGGCTTTTGCATGGATAGAGGTAAGTACACTCTGTGGTGATTCTCTTAACATAATTGTTTGATGTTTGATGATTGTTGTGAGAGTCGGTATATATAAATATAATGGTATATTATATATATATTTATATTATATATATATATATATATTGTGGAGATATAATATTGAGATATTGAAAGCATGATAATATGAAATCATGATTGTTGAGATGAGTTTGATTGGATTGGATGCGAGATGTGATTGTGTGGATGATGTGTGTTGTTGTGATATGCTGCCGGGTTTGGTATAATAGTGGTCGGATTTGAGATGAGATGTGATGATACATCAGATGAGATGAGATGTGATGATACATCAGATGAGATGATATGGGGGAGTACGGGGGCTTCCTCATTGAGTACATTTTACTCACATTTTACGAGTTGATATGGTTGGAAACCTTGGAAGTTGTCATTGAGGACTTTTCCATTGGTTTTGATGGGGGAGTACGGGGGCTTCCTCATTGAGTATATTTCAGACCTCTGTTATACTAGAGACCCGGAGTAGCATCCATGTTTGATGGATGTTTGTATTGTTGAGGATGATTGTTGTGATGACATTATAATATATGCTATTTTCATATATGGTATATAACATAAATATATATATATATATCATATATATATATATTATACATATATATTTATACATGTTCGATGGAAAATTGACTGAGTAATCGATAGCATGAGAACATAGAATGTGAATACTAATTTGAGATATAAATTGTATATTTGTACTATGAATTACAGTATTGAGTATTATGTGATATTGAGATAAGTTGATGGATGAAATGAGATGAGATGTGTTGTATTGGATGATGTGTGAGATTATTGTTATGCTAACGGATTCAGTATGATAATGGTTGGAGATAGATGTGATGAGACATCAGGTGGTTTGAGATATGATAAACCTTGGAAGTAGTGATGAGATACTCTTCCATTGGTTTCGAGTTGATGGTAACCCTTGGGAGTTGTGATGAGATACTCTCCAATTGGTTTTGATAGAGTGGGAAACCTTGGGAGTGTGTGATGAGGTACTCTCCCATTGGTTTCAATCCATTATTATACCGAATCCGGATAGCAAATCTTGATTGATTGAGATGTGTTGTTGTGAGTATGTTCTGCCTGAGATAACTGATATTTCATATATTATATAAATATATTTACATATATATAGATATATATATTCATACTTTGTTGATGAGGTCATGTTGAGAGAATGAGTGCTTACTTGCTGAGCTTTTTAAGCTCATTCCCCTCTTCCCCCAAACATTTCAGGAAGTTCGCGAGAATAGCAGGAGCAGTACCAGATTGGGATCCACGTGCCACAGTTGTATTTTTGGGTTGGTCCAGACATTCGAGTCGTCATTTGCATTTTCTTGAGTCTGTGTGTAAACCATAAAAGTTGTGTTATACTTTATGAGTTTGTAATTTGTGGTGTATTAATTATGTGTTTTAAATTGGTTGATTGGCATATATAGTGCTCGAGCTGAAGTTGATCGCGGACCTCTTCTAGGGTTGGGCCCGCCCTAGGAAGGGGGTCGTGACACTTTGGATGAGAATTCAATGGCTAGGTTAAAAGTAAATATATATTGCACATAGTATTAATTTAAAATTTTAGACACTGATTTGACCAGAAACTGGGAAATTACACCAACAAATATGGAACCATTGAGAAATATAATTTTATTACATTAACTTGAAATTTTAGGTGTTAAACATAAAATCTTAATAATAAAAATATGAAATCGACAAATCTGAAATTTATTAGTATTAACTTGAAATTTTGAACATATAAAGTTTTTTCACACATGATGCAAGATTTAACATTTCACATCTTTGCAAAATCCAAACTTAAAATTTGTCTTTAAATATGAAAATAAGAGAACAAACATGCAAGTACATCAACGTGAAATTTATTAAATTAATCTGAAATTTTGGATATTATATATGATGAAAATATGACATTAATATGAAATTTGATTTTGAACAAAATTTGATATTGATTTGACATGTATATTTTAATATATTTTATTTTATTAATATAATATTATTTTATTATTTATTTGATCTGATCGGATTGGATCTTTTATTTGTTTTTTTCATCAAACACCAAATAGGCTATCCAATAATAATTGTAACAAATTACACACTAGTTTAGAATTAAGAATAATAAGTTACCTTGTCATGTCACTCAGCTCCTTCTGGTGTGTTGCTTGTAATTTGTTGAAGTCCAACTTGGCAAAGTTGAACAAAGTCAATATTTGCAACTCATCTTTTGAATAGACATCTAAGAAATACCTTGCCTCTAACCTTGTCAGGGATTTACGGAGTGGACGGTAAAGAGCGTGATTTATTTGTTCAGCAAGATTAGGGCTAATCACATGATGTGTTGACAATATTAACTTAAGGTGAGTGGTGGTGAAAGTGATGGCTTCATCTAGAATATCTTCTTCTTGAATGGCCAAGTATGCAGCCTCATACAAACTTAGCATGCCTTTAACATCATTCATCAACGATGCCTTGAATTTACCGTTACCATCTTTGAACTTCTCAAACACATCTGATCATCACATTCGAACACATGCCTTATATTAATTAGTTACAGATTATGAAATTAACATAAACACACATAACTTATTTAGAAAGATAGTGACTAGCGCGATGATCAATCACGGGTTTGAATATTAGAAATAAAGAAAAAAAATAAGAATAAAGTTATGTGCATCAGGAGCTTTCTCAGGATTTATTTATAACGTGAGCGTTTGTGAATTTGATAGGACCTTTATATAAATTATTAAGAGAGATTACATACCAGATGAAACCCTAATTCCTTGCTGCCTAAGCAGTCGAAAACGAAGAGAAACAGTGTAGAGATCATCATCTTCATCATTAGCAAGTTGATGATGTATTTTCTCTAATTCATCTTCTACTTCCTTTTCAAAGTGATAAGCCACACCTAACCTTTGGACAGTATCAATCAAGTTCAACTTCTGGGAAGCCTTATTATATGCATCAGACGTTATCATTCTCCTTACATCTTCTTTCAGTTCTATATATTGTTGTTGAGTCATCATAGTATCATTTGTCTGCATGTATAGAAACAAACAATTAGTTCAACTTCTGGGAAGCCTTATTCTATGCATAAGATGTTAACATGCTCTGATGCTCAAAGAACTTTTTGAAACAGGTGATTTTTCTTGAAAACAGTATGGTTTAGGTAAGGCATACCCGCTGTCGTAAACTGTAAATAAGATTTTTACCTCAGAAACACATGTGAGGAAATGGTTTCCCCATAAATTAGGATGGAAATCTGCAGTGTGGCGAATAGTGTTTTCTGATGAAACACTTTCAGTAGACATCTTTCGCCAGAAAAACCAACAAGATTAAACTTAACTTCTAATAATGGAGTGATGAAAGTGAGCATATGCTCTCAAGTACTTATAGGGAGCTGGAGGCGAATCTCATTTTCGGTGCTAATTTTTTTTATAAATTGTGATCGGTCGTTGTTAGATTCTAACTTCTAATTAATGAAATATTAACTGTCCATTACTAAAACATGTATGCATGACAAAAAATTATAAAAAATTGAGTCGAAAAAGATCTAAATCTAAATTCCTGATTCTCACTGTTTTTTTTACTGGCGTTAATTGATACCTTAATTTAGGTGATATCGTACTATTAAATTACAACACGTAGCGAAACAAATATTCAGTTTTTTCCCTAAAAGATTAAAAAAAACATATGAAATTAAGAATAATAAAATGATTATAAAAGAAAAAAATATTGGGATTATAATGATAGTAGCATGGAAGAAAAATAAAGTTATGAATGAGATGATAATGATCAAAATTTTTGTCAAACTTTTAAATTAGAATGTCTTAATACTCTTAATAATTCAACTACAACAGGTAGAGAAACAAATACCCAATTAAAAATAAAATGATTATAAAAGAAAAAAAATATTGGGATTGTAATGATAGTAGCATGGAAGAAAAATAAAGTTATGGATGAGATGATAATGATCGAAATTTTTATCAAAATTTTAAATTAGAATGTCTTAATACTCTTAATAATCCAAATTCTTGATTCTCACTGATTCTTTACTAACGTTAATTAATACCTTTATTTAGTAGATGTTGTACTATTAAACTGAGAAACAAATACCCAGTTTTTCCCTAAAAGAATAAAAAAAAACATATGAAATTAAGAATAATAAAATGATTATGAAAGAAAAAATATTGGGATTGTAATGAAAGTAGCATGGAAGAAAAATAAATTTGAAAAAAAATATTGGGATTGTAATGATAGTAGCATGGAAGAAAATTAAAGTTATGGATGAGATGATAATGATTAAAATTTTTGTCAATATTTTAAATTAGATGCCTTAATACTCTTAATAATTCAACTACAACACGTAGAGAAACAAATACCCAATTTAAAATAAAAAGATTATAAAAGAAAAAAAATATTTGGATTGTAATGATAGTAGCATGGATGAAAAATAAATTTATGCATGAGATAATAATGATCAATATCTTGTCAATATTTTAAATTAGAATTCCTTAATACTCTTAATAATCCAAATTCATAATTCACTATTTCTTTACTAGTGTTAATTAATACCTTAACTTAGTAGATGTCGTACTATTAAACTAAAACACGTAGAGAAATAAATATCCAATTTTTTCCCTAAAATATTAAAAATATATATATGAAATTAAGAATAATAAAATGATTACAAAAAAAAATATTGGGATTATAATGATAGTAGCATGGAAGAAAAATAAAGTTAAAAAAAATATTGGGATTGTAATGATAGTAGCATGGAAGAAAAATAAAGTAATAAATGAGATGATAATGATCAAAATTTTTGTCAATATTTTAAATTAGAATGTCGTAATACTCTTAATAATTCAACTACAACATGTAGAGAAACTGAAAGTTCGTATTTATCCTAAGTTTTGACCCTATGCGGAAATAATCACAATATTTTAAGACAAGTCCTAAATATTGATTTTATGGATTAATTAAATTAATAACCACCCTTACGTCTAACAATTAAAATTCAACACAAATAAATGAAAGCAGAGAATAAAATCAACACGGCAAATTTGTTGACGAAGTGGAAAACTTGTGCGAGTAAAAAATCACTCTGGGTATCTCGGCTACCAGCCCAAAATCCAATATAATAGAGAAATAACTTACGGCGATGGTAAAAGACCTATGGCGGTAACTCTACCGACTCTAGTACCTCTAGACTGCAAGAACTCGAAGAACTCCTCGAGCCCGTACCCTCACGGTTTTCTTCAAAACCTCTGAAGTCTCTGAGCGAATCAACTTTGTAACTCTGAACGCCGAAACTTTGACTACCAATCTTCCTCCTATAGAACTTTGAAGGATTAGAAAGTTGGTTTGATTTGTGTTGATGGTTTAACAAGGATCAATATCACCACAAAGCGAAGACAATGAAAATAATGAAGTCTTCAAGGTGAGAAAAGAATAGGTTGAAAAGTTATGAAGGTTTGAAGCTGTGAGAGAATATGTTTTAAACACTTGGGGAAGGTGGATATATGTTCTTTATATAGGTTGGGCAAAAAGAGAGGCTTCTCAATCGCAAAATAGGTTAAAAACGCGTCCAAAATAAGTCACTTATACACGGGCGTTCAAACGCCACTCGAATGCATGCTCACTGGAAGGTTTCGTTCGAACGCAAAACTAGAACGCACTATGCACGAGAACCTTCTGCCAAGTTTCGTTCGAAAACAAACACGAACGTGACACTAACGTCACTCGTTCGAACGCTTCAACGAACGCAACACGAATGCAAATCTGATTCCTTGATGCACAGCTGCCAAATACATTCCAATTGCTCCAAGTTCTTCAAGACTTATTACAACTAAATTGAACTTATTTTATTACGGACATTGCCAATAAAAATAGAACTAACAATCTCCCACTTTGGCATTCCGTAACAAAACACTATCTAATACAAGGACTACAATAAAAGACCTAAAAAGAAAATAGCTAAATGTCAACCATCAAGACAATGACTTATTACAATAAGACTGGATCTAATGCCTAAACAAGTAGTCTAGAAAACAATACCACTTCAGCAAATCACCTACTTACATGAAACATCCACAAACAATAATATTCCGTGAAAAACACAGGGAATATAAAGAACAGATAAAGCAATGACAAATCTTATGCATATACAAATAGACAATTAGATATCCTACTCCCCCTTAATCATACTCACTCGTAGGATATAATACTCTCAAACTACTACTACTCTCCCATGTTTTATCACGAAATGACAAAGGGTTAAAGTACTAGGATAAACAACACATTCAAGAGAACATGCAAACAGAACTTACTCCCCCTCACTAACAGTCCTACTAAGTTAGCAAAAATAACACACGGGAAGTAAACACTAATAAGAATGCACAAAAAGAAAATGATATGCAATAACATGAAGCACATAATGAGTTAAACAAAAATCAATCAAAATTGACTGAAACAACACTTCAAGCAAGTACAATGATACTCAGTCAGTATTCAGTGGTTTATGACATGAAATAATATACATCACTTTAGATTTTGCTAAATACTTCACATATGCATATGACATAAACACCAAAGCATAACAAGTACTTGTGTGAAAAATAAGTGCAAAATAAATCAAGGCTTAAGACCTTATTTTATGAGCGGGACACAGTAAAAGAAATCTCATCTCTTGACATACCAAGTCCACATAATATGTGTTCAAACCCAATACCACTAGGACCTGAAAATAAGCAACATTGGTTGATAGGGGTGGGCGCGATTCGGTTTGGTTCGGTTTTTTCTAAAAATCGAACCAAACAATATTTTACAGTCCGATTTTTTTACCTCTCAAACCAAACCATTAAATAACGGTTTGGTTCGGATTGAAAATTTTTTAAACCAGCGGTTTAAGGATTGGTTCGGTTCGGTTTACAGATTATTCTACTTAAAAAAAAAAACTAGTCTAGCGAACAAATAGTATGAAGTGCTACGGTGTAAGCTGTGACTCCAGAGAACACATGCACTCAATAGATGATTGAAAAATGAGGCACAATTAATTCTTGTATTTTTTAAAAATTACCTCGAATAATGAAATATTAACTGTCCATTACTAAAACATGTATGCATGACAAAAAATTATAAAAAATTGAGCGAAAAAAAGATCTAAATCTAAATTTCTGACTCTCACTGTTTTTTTTACTGGCGTTAACTAATACCTTAATTTAGGTGATGTCGTACTATTAAATTACAACACGTAGCGAAACAAATATTCAGTTTTTTCCCTAAAAGATTTAAAAAAAAAACATATGAAATTAAGAATAATAAAATGATTATAAAAGAAAAAAAAATATTGGGATTATAATGATAGTAGCATGGAAGAAAAATAAAGTTATGGATGAGATGATAATGATCAAAAATTTTGTCAAACTTTTAAATTATAATGTCTTAATACTCTTAATAATTCAACTACAACAGGTAGAGAAACAAATACCCAATTAAAATAAAATGATTATAAAAGAAAAAAATTGGGAAAATAATGATAGTAGCATGGAAGAAAAATAAAGTTATGGATGAGATGATAATGATCAAAAATTTTGTCAAAATTTAAAATTAGAATGTCTTAATACTCTTTTCAACTACAACACGTAGAGAAACAAATACCAAATTAAAAATAAAATGATTATAAAAGAAAAAATATTGGGATTGTAATGATAGTAGCATGGAAGAAAATTAAAGTTATGGATGAGATGATAATGATCGAAATTTTTGTCAATATTTTAAATTAGAATGCGCCTTAATACTCTTAATAATCCAAATTCTTGATTCTCACTTATTCTTTACTAACGTTAATTAATACTTTATTTAGTAGATTCCGTACTATTAAACTGAGAAACAAATACCCAGTTTTTCCCTAAAAGATTTAAAAACATATGAAATTAAGAATAATAAAATGATTATAAAAGAAAAAATATTGGCATTGTAATGAAAGTAGCATGGAAGAAAAATAAAGTTGAAAAAAATATTGGGATTGTAATGATAGTAGCATGGAAGAAAATTAAAGTTATGGATGAGATGATAATGATCAAAATTTTTGTCAATATTTTAAATTAGGATGCCTTAATCCTACTCTTAATAATTCAACTACAACACGTAGAGAAACAAATACCCAGTTTAAAATAAAAAGATTATATATAAAAGAAAAAAAAATATTTGGATCGTAATGATAGTAGCATGGATGAAAAAAATAAATTTATGGATGAGATAATAATGATCAAAATTTTCTCAATATTTTAAATTAGAATGCCTAATACTCTTAATAATCCAAATTCATAATTCTCACTATTTCTTTACTAGCGTTAATTAATACCTTAACTTAGTAGATGTCGTACTATTAAACTAAAACACGTAGAGAAATAAATATCCAATTTTTTCCCTAAAAGATTAAAAAGAATATATGAAATTAAGAATAATAAAATGATTACAAAAAAAATATTGGGATTATAATGATAGTAGCATGGAAGAAAAATAAAGTTAAAAAAAATATTGGGATTGTAATGATAGTAGCATGGAAGAAAAATAAAGTAATAGATGAGATGATAATGATCAAATTTTTTGTCAATATTTTAAATTAGAATGTCGTAATACTCTTAATAATTCAACTACAACATGTAGAGAAACTAAAAGTTCGTATTTATCCTAAGTTCCGACCCTATGCGGAAATAATCACAATATTTTAAGACAAGTCCTAAATATTGCTTTTATGAATTAATTAAATTAATAACCACCCTTAGGTCTAACAATTATAATTCAACACAAATAAATGAAAGCAGAGAATAAAATCAACACGGAAAATTTATTGACGAAGTGGAAAACTCGTGCGAGTAAAAAACCACTCCGGGTATCTCGGCTACCAGCCTAAAATCCACTATATTAGAGAAATAACTTACAGCGATGGTAAAAGACCTATGGCAGCAACTCCACCGACTCTAATACCTCTAGACTGCAAGAACTAGAAGAACTCCTCGAGCCCGTACCCTCACGGTTTTCTTCAGAACCTCTGAAGTCTCTGAGCGGATCAACTTTGTAACTCTGAACGCCGGAACTTCGACTACCAATCTTCCTCCTAGAGAACTCTAAAGGATTATGAAAGTTGGTTTGATTTCTGTTGATGGTTTAACAAGGATCAATATCACCACAAAAGCGAAGACAATGAAAATAATGAAGAAGACAATGAAAATAATGAAGTCTTCAAGGTGAGAAAAGAATAGGTTGAAAAGTTATGAAGATTTGAAGCTGTGAGAGAATATGTTTTAAACATTTGGGGAATGTGGATATATGTTCTTTATATAGGTTGGGAAAAAAGAGAGGCTTCCCAATCGTAAAATAGGTTAAAAAACATGTCCAAAATAAGTCACTTATACACGGGCATTCGAACGCCACTCGAATGCATGCTCACTGGAAGGTTTCGTTTGAACGCAAAACTAGAATGCACTATGCACGAGAACCTTCTGCCAAGTTTCGTTCGAAAACAAACACGAACGTGACACTAACGTCACTTGTTCGAACGCTTCAACGAATGCAACATGAATGCAAATCGGATTCCTTGATGCACAGCTGCCAAATACCAGTCCAATTGCTCCAAGTTCTTCAATACTTATTAGCCCTAAATTAAACTTATTGTTACGGACATTGCCAATAAAAATAGAACTAACAATCTCCCACTTTGGCATTCTGTAACAAAATATTATCTAATACAATGACTAACAATCTCCCACTTTGCAAATTGGTCCCTGTGTCGGATTTTGACAAACGAAGTGTCATTTCCACCATTTTTGACCATTCCGGACACAACGATGAGGTCCGTTTTTTGAAACTATACTTATAATTTTTATGATGGATGGGGGCAACGGAAAAATGGTTTTGTTAACTAATACAAACTATTTCACATGGAGAGGAAGGATGAAAGACATTCTGTATGTGAAGGACTATGATGGATCGTTATTTCTGGAGCAGAAACCAGAAGGAATGTCCGATGAGAAGTGGACTAATCTTCACCAGAAAACATGCAGTACTATTCGTCAGTGGATCGACGATAGTATTGTCAACCATGTCAGTGAAGAAACAAATGCACGTGTCTTATGGAGAAAGCTGGATGAGCTTTTCCGAGCAAAGACTGGCAACAACAAGCTGTACCACATCAAGAAGATGATGAGTTTGAAATACCAGGAAGGTACAGCTGTGGCGGACTATATCAACGATTTCCTCGGCACAATGAAAGAATTGTCAAATTGGGCATAGACTTCAGAGATGAGGTAAATGGTTTAATACTACTTAATACGTTACCGGAATCTTGGGAAACGTTCAGATCTACGGTGATAAATTCAGCCGCATATGGGAAAGTCACTATGGAGATGGCGAAAACCAGGATCTTCGAGGAAGAAAAGAGGACGAGAATGCAGGAGTCAGCATCAGCCTCAACCTCAGAAGCTCCAGTGACAGAAAAGAACACCAGAAGGGGGAGGAGTAAAAGCCGAGGCCCGGGGAGATCAGACAAAAACCGAGGTAAATCTAAAACTATAGATATTGAGTGCTACCACTGCAAAAAGAAATGTCATATGAAGAGGGTTTGCTACAAGTTGAAGAAAGAGCAGTCCAGGAGAGATGGTGACTCTAACCAAAAGAGTTGCTACTACCACCGAAAAGACCTCCAAAGAATTCTGTATAATTTACGAAGAAGATGTTGTGAATCTTGCCAGCCACGAGACCAGTTGGGTGATAGATAGTGGCACATCCATACACGCCACATCTCTCAGAGACTTATTTTCATCTTACACACCAATGGACTATGGTGCTGTAAGGATGGGGAATGAACGGCCAGTCCAAAGCCGTCGGTATTGGAGACATATGCCTTGAAACAGACAACGAGACAAGGCTAGTGTTGAAGGGAGTCAAGCACATCTCAGACATCCGGTTAAACCGGATCTCAACGGGCAAGCTGGATGATGAAGATTTCTGCAGCACCTTTAGTGACGGCACCTGGAAGCTCACTAAAGGATCAATGGTGGTGGCACGAGGTAAGAAAGATTCAACTTTGTATTTGATGCATGCTAAGATTTCCAATAGTAGCATAAATACAGTCAACAGTAATGAGACAGCCGAGCTATGGCATAAAAAGCTCGGTCACATGAGTCAAACGGGGATGAAGATACTACGCAGGTGGAATGTTCTTCCCGAATTGAAGAACTCACACTTACGGAAGTGTGAACACTACATGGCTGGAAAGCAGAACATAGTGTCCTTCCAGAGCTCCCAGCCTCAGCGGAAACCAGAGGTACTTGATCTCATACATTCAGATGTATGTGGTTCGATGCAGACACGAACACTTGGTGGGTCACTTTACTTTGTGACATTCATAGACGATCATTCAAGGAAAACCTGGGCATATACCTTGAAAAGAAAAGATCAAGTGCTGGGAGTGTTCAAGGAGTTTCATGCCCTGATGGAGAGAGAAACCGGCAAGAAACTCAAATGCATCAGAACAGACAACGGTGGAGAATACAGAGGTCCGTTTGATCAGTACTGCAAGATGCAAGGAATCCGACATCAAACGACACCTCCGAAGACACCTCAGCTGAATGGCCTAGCTGAGAGGATGAACAGAACCTTGTGCGAAAGGGTCAGAAGCTTGCTGTTACAAGCCAAGCTGCCAAGATATTTTTGGGGGAGGCACTCAACACAGCAGTACATGTTTTGAACATGTCCCCAGCGGTCGCACTGAAAGGTAATGTTCCTAACCAAGCCCGGACAGGTAAAGCAGTGTCATATGAACACTTGCATGTCTTTGGGTGCAAAGCATTTGTACACAAAGGACGAGAGATCCAAGCATGATGCAAAGACGCGGCAATGTGTCTTTATTGGCTATGGTCAAGATGATTTCGGCTACAAACTGTATGATCCTGTGGAGAATAAGATTGTCAGGAGCCGAGATGTTGTCTTCGTTGAAGACCAGACCATAGAAGATATCAGAAAAGAGATGAAGACAATGCCCCAGCAATACAGAGATGTGAATCCAGAACCTCATACACCGGTGCCAGTATAAGTTGAAAATGAGGTTCCCAGACATGAGGGTACATGTGATGAAACTCCCAAAGATGATGATCATGATCAAACACCAGTACCAGAAGCTACACCAACAGTTCCACAGAGAAGGTCTGACAGAGAAAGGCGACCTTCAACGAAATACTCTGTACATGAGTATGTGCTGCTTACTGACGGGGGAGAACCCGAGAGCTATCAGGAGGCTATGGAAACAGAGGACAGAGAAAAGTGGGAGGAAGCCATGCAAGATGAGATGGAATCTTTACATGACAATCACACTTTTGAGTTGGTGAAATTGCCAAGAGGCAAACGGGCTTTGCAGAACAAATGGGTGTACAGAGTGAAGCAACATGAGCATACTTCACAACCTCGGTACAAAGCCAGACTAGTTGTCAAGGGATTCAATCAGAGGAAAGGCATTGACTTCGATGAAATATTCTCTCCAGTTGTGAAGATGTCATCCATCAGAGTGGTACTCAGCTTAGCAGCAAGCCTTGATTTGGAGATCGAGTAGATGGATGTCAAGACCGCATTTCTTCACGGAGATCTGGAAGAAGAAATTTACATGGAGCAACCAAAAGGCTTCAGAGTCAGCGGGAAAGAGGACTATGTGTGCAGACTAAAGAAAAGCCTATACGGTTTGAAACAGGCACCGAGACAGTGGTACGTGAAGTTTGAGTCAGTTATGGGGGAGCAGGGATACAAGAAGACACTTCAGACTATTGTGTTTTCGTTCAGAAATTTTCTGACGATGATTTTATCATCTTACTGCTATATATAGATGATATGTTTATAGTTGGCCGGAATCAATCAAGGATTGATAATTTGAAGCAGCAATTGAGTAAGTCTTTTGAGATGAAAGACTTGGGGCCAGCCAAACAGATTCTTGGCATCAGGATCAGCCGTGATCGAAAAGCCAGGAGATTATACTTGTCACGGGAGGAGTACATCGAGAAGTTACTTCAGCGATTCCAGATGGACAAGGCTAAAACGGTTAGCACTCCTCTTGCTACCCACTTTAGATTGAGTACACAACAGAGTCCCTCTACTGAGACAGAGAATGAGGAAATGAAACAGGTTTCATACACCTCAAAAGTGAGAAGCCTTATGTATGCCATGGTGTGCACGAGGCCAGACTTAGCACACGCAGTTGGATTGGTCAGCCGGTTTATGTCAAACCCAGGAAGGGAACACTGGAATGCTATCAAATGGATCATGCGGTATCTTCGAGGCACATCTAAAATGAGGTTATGTTTTGGAAGCAGTGAACCAGTGTTGATGGGCTACACCGATTCAGATATGGCAGAAGATGTGGATACCCGAAAGTCTACTTCGGGGTATCTGATTACTCTCTCAGGAGGAGCTGTGGCATGGAAATCTAGGTTGCAGAGATGTGTTGCACTTTCTACAACAGAGGCAGAATTCATTGCAGTGACAGAAGCTTGCAAGGAATTGTTGTGGATGAAGACATTCGTCCAGGAATTGAGTTTCAAGTAGGAGAAGTACATTTTGTACTACGATAGCCAGAGCGCTATCTATCTCAGTAAAAATTCCACCTTTCATTCGAGGTCAAAACATATCGATGTGAGGTATCACTGGATACGGGACGTCCTGAGCTCAAGGCTGATAGAACTCAGGAAAATTCACACCGACGACAACGGTGCCGATATGTTCACGATTGTTTTACCGAATGAGAAGCTTGAAATCTGTCGTGCCATAGCCGGGATGACAAAACTCTCCACATAGTCAAAGTTGGGAAATTAAGAGAACTACGATTGGCTTGATCCCAACTCAGGGTACGTAGGCAGTCATACAGATGCTGTCAGGGGTGGATCCTTTTGAGGATCCGATTTGGATGATTGATGGTCGGCTCAGATTTTGGGGAAATCTTCACCGAGCGGGAGATTTGTTGAAGCCAACAAGCAGCCCACATGCTGCATGAAGACATTTCCATCGAAAGCTTGAAATGGACAGCATGCAGTTGGCATGCAAAAATGAGAAGCTGGCAGAAGCTGTCAAAACGTGTGCACTGTAGCACACGTTTTGGCAGCTATAAAAGGAGCTCGAAACCATTGTTAGAATCATCCCAAAATTTAGAAGTGTGAGAATAGAGAGTAAAGTGGTGTGAGAGTTTTTTGTAAAGCTTGAGTTAGTAAGCTTTGTAATTCTTTTGTTAGTGATATAAAAGAAGAGTTTTCTCTCCAATCACCTCTATTGTGTGTTTTATCACAATACTCCGAGCATAGACGTGTCCAGCCAAGAGATGTCTGGAAAATTATTTCTATTAATAGAAGAAAACAATTAATCAACATGACAGCACAAACAATGATAGCTGCTGAGAAGCAGAAACGCATTTAATTCTATCATATTCTAAATTTCCCCACGACTAATCTCCATCTAACTGAAATGATTTCTTTTTGTCTTAAATATAGATCAAAATATCAAGTGTTAAGTTACTTTCATTGTTGCAACGAAGCAAAAAAGAAAGAAAGAAAGAAAGAAGGTTCAGTTGCTTCAATGGTGGTGCTATCAGGGCCACCTGTTTGATGCAATTAATATGAAGAGTGAGAATCTGTTGCCGAAATTCATCGTCGTGTGCAAAAGTACAAAATTGGATGTGTCAATTTCTGGTTTTTGCAGTAAGAATTGATTTGATTATGAAAACATGCAAATAGGAAATATGAATACACGTGACGTGGTCCATGCATAGAGAGAGTCTTTGGCACGGCTTGCTTGAGAGATTTGACGTCCATGATTTAATGAATTTATTATGAACAGTTGTTTCTTGGTCTCCCTCTCTCTCTCTCTCTCGTTTTTTTTTTCAAATTAGTTGGTGAATCTAATTGTGAATTTTAAGGGAAATTTTTCTTTAAAATAAGATTTTTTTTAAAAAAAAATAATTAAATTTAATGAAATTCTTATGATATTAAAATATTAACGGTGAAATTAATCTTTTTTTAGAAATAATTTTGTCTCTAAAATATTTAGATCGGGAACGCGGATACAGGTGGTGCATGACTGTCGTCAACTTGTGGCGTAAGGTGTTGGGTTAAGTCCCGCAACGAGCGCGACACTTTTTAAATAATGTGAGTTCAAAAAACAAAACTTCCTGTCTTTGTTTTTATATAAGAAATCTTAATTTGATTTATTTTCAAATATTTTGCTTGTTTTTCCTTAATTTGTCCTTAATTCCAAACATTCACCACTTAATAGAAAAGTAAGATTTTTTTACTTACTTAAATCTGAATATGAAAAAAATTCGAAAGGAAAGTAAATATTATCTTACAAAAATACCCTTATTAAATATATTTATTTCTCCTATCCTAAAAAATATAATCTTTTATTTGTCCTTGTATTATTAAAGAGATATATATATATATATATATATATATATATATATATTATTTTATTCATACAACAGTTAAGAGATGAAATTACAAATAAACTCTCTCAAAGAATGTAATTGATCTTTACCTCTCAAATAAACTATAAACTCAATGAGTGAACAATCTCACACTCTCTTAGAATATGAGAACAACTCTCTCACAAACTCTAAAGAATAAACTATATTTTCTCTGTTAGAATACAGAAGATTTGGTTGAGAATGAGATGAAGAAAATAATGAAATGAAGCCTCTATTTATAGGCATGAAATTCACTCTGCAAATAGTGAATTCTAATTTTTTATTATTCTCTTTTTAAGCATGTGAGACCCATCCACATTTTTAATTATTTTCTTTTAATCATTGCACCTTTCGGTGCAAGCCAACAAAAATGATATTACCTACAACTTGGCACATGTAAAATCTCACACGACAGTGGGAGAGATGTTAGTGATATCCTATGAATGTTGAGTATCTTTAACTAGATGGGGTCAATTGGGTTGCCAAAACTTATGATGATTTCAAAACCGTGTGGAGCCATATGTTAAAATGGATAACATATGACTCATTAGGTCAGATCATCATAATACATATTTTTTACTCTTTAATGGAGTAGTCTAGATATTTGGGCCCATAATAAATGAGATTTAAAAAAATTAACATTCATGGTGCAAAAAAAGAAGCCATCAATCGATAATTTAAAAGCTGCAATAAAATTGAAATTTAGACTATTGATATTGAAACGCATTTAAATTGGAATTTCTACTATTTGAAAATGATATATGAACTTAGAAATTTTTTTGTTATGTTCAATACTAGACGTTTGAAGTTGGATAGTTGAATGATTATTGTTTGAGCTTTATTATTCTCCGTGTTGAAGCCAGCAAGCAGCCCACATGCTGCATGAAGACATTTCCACGAAAGTTTGAAATGGACAACATGCAGTTGGCATGCAAAAATGAGAAGCTGGTATAAGCTGTCAAAACGTGTGCACTGTAGCACACGTTTTGGCAGCTATAAAAGGAGCTCTAAACCATTGTTAGAATCATCCCAAAATTTAGAAGTGTGAGAATAGAGAGTAAAGTGGTGTGAGAGTTTTTTTGTAAAGCTTGAGTTAGTAAGCTTTGTAATTCTTTTATTAGTGATATAAAAGAAGAGTTTTCTCTCCAATCACCTCTATTGTGTGTGTTTTATCACAACAAGTGGTATCAGTAGCTAAGGTTACTCGTAGGGATCCCGAAACTCGGTAACGGAGATTCGGTTCCGACGAAAGTTGTCGAAAATCGATTTTGAGCATACCATCAGATTTTTCACGGCGAGACGAGCACGATGGTAATTTCCGGAGATCAAACGGAGGCCTGAGGACGCCGCACGCGCTCAGGAGGTTGAAGACGACGCCACGTCAGCAGCCCAGTCAGCCCACGTCAGCGCCCAGTCAGCGACAGGTCAGCATCCAGTCAGCAACCACGTCATCTGCCACGTCAGCATTGGCCACGTAAGCAGTGCCACGTCAGTGGTGCGTGGTAAATTTCAGATAGGTCCCTGAACTTTCTGAAAATTATAATTTAGCCCCTACATTTTCAGAAATGTTCAATTTAGTCCCTGAACTTTTTAGAAATTGCAATTTAGTCCCTGAACTTTTCCGTAATTGCACTATAGCCCCTGTACTTTCGGAAATTGTACTTTGACCACTGTAATTTCTGAAATTTGCAAATTGGTCCCTGTGTCGGATTTTGACAAACGAAGTGTCATTTCCACCATTTTTTACCATTCCGGACACAACGGTGAGGTCCGTTTTTTGAAATTCTGCTTATAATTTTTATGATGGATGGGGGCAACGGAAAAATGGTTTTGTTAACTAGTACAAACTATTTCACATGGAGAATAATGATGAAAGACATTCTGTATGTGAAGGACTATGATGGATCATTATTTCTGGAGCAGAAACCAGAAGGAATGTCCGATGAGAAGTGGGCTAATCTTCACCAGAAAACATGCAGTACTATTCGTCAGTGGATCGACGATAATATTGTCAACCATGTCAGTGAAGAAACAAATGCACGTGTCTTATGGAGAAAGCTGGAGGAGCTTTTCCGAGCAAAGACTGGCAACAACAAGCTGTACTACATCAAGAAGATGATGGGTTTGAAATACCAGGAAGATACAGCTGTGGCGGACCATATCAACGATTTCCTCGGCACAATGAAAGAATTGTCGGGATTGGGCATAGACTTCGGAGATGAGGTAAATGATTTAATACTCCTTAATACGTTATCAGAATCTTGGGAAACGTTTAGATCTACGGTGATCAATTCAGCCGCAGATGGGAAAGTCACTATGTAGATGGCGAAAACCAGGATCTTCGAGGAAGAAAAGAGGACGAGAATGCATGAGTCAGCATCAGCCTCAACCTCAGAAGCTCCAGTGACAGAAAAGAACACCAGAAGGGGGAGGAGTAAAAGCCGAGGCCCGGGGAGATCAGACAAAAACCGAGGTAAATATAAAACTAGAGATATTGAGTGCTACCACTGCAAAAAGAAAGGCCATATGAAGAGGGATTGCTACAAGTTGAAGAACGAGCAGTCCAGGAGAGATGGTGACTCTAACCAAGAAAGAGTTGCTACTAGCACCGAAAAGACCTCCAAAGAATTCTGTATAATATACGAAGAAGATGTTGTGAATCTTGCTAACCACGAGACAAGTTGGGTGATAGATAGTGGCGCATCCATACACGCCACATCTCGCAGAGACTTCTTTTCATCTTACACACCAGGGGACTACGGTGCTGTAAGGATGGGGAATGACGGTCAGTCCAAAGCCGTCGGTATTGGAGACATATGCCTTGAAACAGACAACGAGACAAGGCTAGTGTTGAAGGGAGTCAAGCACATCACAGACATCCGGTTAAACCTGATCTCAATGGGCAAGCTGGATGATGAAGGTTTCTGCAGCACCTTTAGTGACGGCACCTGGAAGCTCACTAAATGATCAATGGTGGTGGCACGAAGTAAGAAAGATTCAACTCTGTATTTGATGCATGCTAAGATTTCCAATAGTAGCATAAATACAGTCAACAGTAATGAGACACCCGAGCTATGACATAAAAAGCTCGGTCACATGAGTCAAACAGGGATGGAGATTGTACGCAGGCGGAATGTTCTTCCCGAATTGAAGAACTCACACTTACGGAAGTGTGAACACTGCATGGCTGGAAAGTAGAACATAGTGTCCTTCCAGAGCTCCCCGCCTCAGCGGAAACCGGAGGTACTTGATCTCATACATTCAGATGTATGTGGTCCGATGCAGACACGAACACTTGGTGGGTCACTTTACTTTGTGACATTCATACACAATCATTCAAGGAAAACCTGGGCATATACCTTGAAAAGAAAAGATCAAGTGCTGAGAGTGTTCAAGGAGTTTCATGCCCTGGTGGAGAGAGAAACCGGCAAGAAACTCAAATGCATCAGAACAGACAATGGTGGAGAATACAGAGGTCCGTTTGATCAGTACTGCAAGATGCAAGGAATCCGACATCAAACGACACCTCCGAAGACACCTCAGCTGAATGGCCTAGCTGAGAGGATGAACAGAACCTTGTGCGAAAGGGTTAGAAGCTTGCTGTCACAAGCCAAGCTGCCGAAGATATTTTGAGGGGAGGCACTCAACACAGCAGTACATGTTTTGAACATGTCCCTAGCTGTCGCACTGAAAGGTAATGTTCCTAACCAAGCCTGGATAGGTAAAGAAGTGTCATACGAACACTTACATGTCTTTGGGTGCAAAGCATTTGTACACAAAGGACGAGAGATCAAAGCTTGATGCAAAGACGCGGCAATATGTCTTTATTGGCTATGATCAGGATGATTTCGGCTACAAACTGTATGATCATGTGGAGAAGAAGATTGTCAGGAGCCGAGATGTTGTCTTCGTTGAAGACCAGACCATATAAGATATTAGAAAAGAGATGAAGACAATGCCCCAGCAATACAGAGATGTGAATCCAGAACCTCATACACCGGTGCCAGTACAAGTTGAAAATGAGGTTCCCAGACATGAGGGTACATGTGATGATGCTCTCAGAGATGATGATCATGATCAAACACCAGTACCAGATACTCGGTAACGAAGATTCGGTTCCGACGAAAGTTGTCGAAAATCGATTTTGAGCATACCATCAGATTTTTCACGGCGAGACGAGCACGATGGTAATTTCTAGCGATCAAACGGAGGCCTGAGGACGCCGCACGCGCTCTAGAGTTTGAAGGCGACGCCATGTCAATAGCCCAGTTAGCCCACGTCAGCGCCCAGTTAGCGCCCAGTCAGCGACACGTCAGCATTCTGTCAGCAGCCACGTCAACATTTGCCACGTAAGCAGTGCCACGTCAGTGGTGCCTGGTAAATTTCAGATAGGTCCCTGAACTTTCTGAAAATTATAATTTAGCCCCTATACTTTCAGAAATTTTCAATTTCGTCCCTGAAATTTTTAGAAATTGTTATTTAGTCCCTGAAATTTTCCGTAATTGCACTTTAGCCCATGAACTTTCGGAAATTGCACTTTGACCCCTGTAATTTCTGAAATTTGCAAATTGGTCCATGTGTCGGATTTTGACAAACGAAGTGTCATTTCCACCATTTTTTACCATTCCGGACACAACGGTGAGGTCCGTTTTTTGAAATTCAGCTTAGAATTTTTATGATGGATGGGGGCAATGGAAAAATGGTTTTGTTAACTAGTACAAACTATTTCACATGGAGAGGAAGGATGAAAGACATTCTGTATGTGAATGACTATGATGGATCGTTATTTCTGGGCAGAAACCAGAAGGAATGTCCGATGAGAAGTGGGCTAATCTTCACCAGAAAACATGCAGTATTATTCGTCAGTGGATCGACGATAGTATTGTCAACCATGTCAGTGTAGAAACAAATGCATTTGTCTTATGGAGAAAGCTGAAGGAGCTTTTCTGAGCAAAGACTGGCAACAACAAGCTGTACTACATCAAGAAGATGATGTGTTTGAAATACCAGTAAGATATAGCTGTGGCGGACCATATCAACGATTTCCTCGGCACAATGAAAGAATTGTCGGGATTGGGCATAGACTTCGGTTACCAGAATCTTGGGAAACGTTTTGATCTACGGTGATCAATTCAACCGCAGATGGGAAAGTCACTATGGAGATGGTGAAAACCATGATCTTCGAGGAAGAAAAGAGGACGAGAATGCAGGAGTCAGCATCAGCCTCAACCTCAGAAGCTCCAGTGACAGAAAATAACACCAGAAGGGGGAGGAGTAAAAGCCGAGGCCCGTGGAGATCAGACAAAAACCGAGGTAAATCTAAAACTAGAGATATTGAGTGCTACCACTGCAAAAACAAAGGTCATATGAAGATGGATTGCTACAAGTTGAAGAACGAGCAGTCCAGGAGAGATGGTGACTCTAACCAAGAAAGAGTTGCTACTACCACCGAAAAGACCTCCAAAGAATTCTGTATAATATACGAAGAACAAACGTAGTTTTGGGGAGCTTCATATCGAGCTGCAGCTCCTATAGCTGTATTAAACGCTGAATTATGTTGTTCGACTTGACTATGTCCATCATCTGATATCTCAATCCGGATACGGCCTTGAGCCTTAACATACTTAGACAACCCCAGGCCACGGGTGCGTCATCGACCTTTCGCTGTACTGGACTCACCTGTGCTAGCAGAGACTCCACCAGGGCCAGTTGTCCTTGCTGATGTAGATGGAGTCGCATTAGCCCGTCTGCGATTGCCCGGTGCCATCTGCAAAAACATTAAAAGTTTCATGTATTTTGAATGTAATAGAACCAAACCAAACACATGCATTTTATAGTATATGTATGAACATTATATTACAAAACCAAACCAAACTAAACTAAACCAACCAAACACATTCCAAAATTTAATGTTAATAAGAATTTCCCGGCCTTGGCCTTCCCTCTCTCGCTCACCTAAAGCTCACTCACATACAAGAATCACAAAAAAAAAAATATACAAAGCTCTCACTCGCATAGCCACAAGCAAACAACGCCAAATTCACCACAAGCCATGCAATTCCAAACCCTTAAGCTCTTCCAGTCCCTCACGACACTCACACGCTCTCTCATTTTGATTACAATCATTCGGCAACAAACAAATAAACTTGTTCTTGTATCACAAGACTCAGCAGCCTCCCCTCTCATTCGAGACAAAAAAACACAAACCCTAAGACTGCTCTCTCCTCTCACACTCTCACCTTTCATTTTCATTTAGCTCATTTTCACTCAACAAACAATCAACAGCCCCTTCCAACCGACCAATTCAAACACACAAACCCCACAAAACTAACCCTCAAGAACACATACTTCCCTCTGCCACCACCCAGAACAGCAACAAATTGCTGCTGTTCTCACATTCATCAGCCACACCCCTTCACTGATCACTCATGCAACGAACTCTCCACAGGAACAACACAACCCATCCAGCAACCACAGAGCCACTTACGCAAGCCCCTTGATTCACCCTTCGCACTGCCAAGAACCAGAAACCCTCAATACCCCACATCCACGAGCAAACTCATCAACAAGCCCCAACCATCATACACCCATAATCTCACCCAAACTCCAATCTATTAACCATGAGGGTAGATTTATTGTTAAATTCACTCTTTAAATACACTCTTTGCTCTAATGTTCATATCACAATATTTAACTTAAATTTAAACTTAAACTTAAACTTCATTTATATGAGACTTACCTGTAAAGTCTATGAATTTGCTGAAGAATAGTGGTTGGAGCCGAGAAAGAAGAAGAAGACAGAGAGAAATATATGGTTTTGGTTGTCTGAACCGAGAAAGAAGAAGACACTAGTTTTAGGGATTTAATGGACATTTAGCGTCGAAATTATTCGACGCTAAAAGCAAATAATTTCGACGCTAAAAAATTGGTGGCTTATTAAAAAATTAGGGTTATTTTTTCGGGAAATTTAATTTTTTTATTTAGCGTCGAAATTAAACAAATCGACACTAAATGTTAGTCATTTAGCGTCGATAAGAGTTTTCGACACTAAATGTATAACATTTAACGTCGAAATATAATAGTCGACGCTAAATGTCTGTCATTTAGCGTCGATTCTTATTTCAACGTTAAATGTCTAACATTTAGCGTCGACTATTATATTTCGACGCTAAATATGTACCATTAAAAATAATAATAACAATTATATGATAATTATACTATTAATAATTACGACAATCTTTCAACCATATTTAAATAATAATTAAAAAACAACAACCATACATTATAATCCAGAAAATTATTCATCAATCATAAAATACACTAACTTCATTAATCACTATTATCTTCGGTATTTGAGGATTCGTGACTGGAATCGAAGTCATCTTCAGTGTCAAATTCTTCTTCACTTGCTACTTCAACGCTCACTTCAGAATGAGGAATTATCTCAACGTCTGTACTATCTCGTGTTAATATGATATTTTCAGGAACGGTGACAATTGGTCCATAAAATATCTGTTCAAGAACTTTGAAGTTGCCGGAGACTTCTTGTGTTTCATCTGATATGTCAACTCTATCTTTCTTCTGCGTGTCCCAAATGCCCGTATGTTGTAACTTTTCTACCACCATCCATCCAGTTCCTAACTTTGGATCAGATATATATATCACTGAACGTGCTTGGGTACAAAAAATGTATGGATCATTCTTGTTCCAAAAACGTTGAACATTAATTGACGTTAGATGATTACTAACTTGAATTCTCCTCTTTCTGGCATTTGTGTCAAACCACTTACAGTCGAATAGCACAATATGTCATCTGCGTCGGAATATCAACTCAATGACCGATTGTAACACTCCGTAGAAGTCAATAAGATCTGAGCCGTGTTCTCCTTGGACTACAATTCCATAATTCTGAGTCACATGAGTAACATCTCACTGTTCGGCATGAAATCTAACTCCGTTGACAATGCATCCACTGTATTCATAAGCCTACTTTTGAGACCCATAAGCTAAAGAAACCAACGAGGATGACGAGTCCAATTGACCATTTTCACTTGGTTGTTAATCTAACAATGAGAGAAATAGATGTGTTAATATAACAAAATGAAATATTTAATGTTAGGATAAAAATAAATATAAAATGTTAGGCCTTACAGTTGTCTCAAACCATTTAGGAAATTTTTTTTGTGTGTTTCATCAACGTTATGGTCACCACCACATTGTAGCATTGTTAGATGTTGCCTACAAAAAATGAGTTAGGTTAATGTATGGCAAAAATACTATGGTTATGCACTAGAAAAACTTATGTTAAATACGGTTGCACTTCATCACAATTACTCAATATAAACCAATGCGCACGTTGAACTTCCTGAAGGGTTAGTAATTTGACACCTACTGCTCCAAATGGTCTGCAATTTTGACGGAACACTGTGATATCTTGCGAATTACTTGCATCTCCATCATAGTTTCGTGGCCGACGATTAAAATGAGTTTCAATATTCTGCATGTACATCGAACAAAATGTTATTGCTTCACTTATTACAACAGCTTCAGCTATTGACCCTTCAGGGCGCGCCTTGTTTTTTCACATATTGTTTGTAATCTCCCAAAGCCCTACGGATATGACAATAAGTTTGCATTAAAACTAAATTCAATGCACAGTAAAAAATTAAGAATGTGATATTTAAAATTGTATATATATAGTACCTCTCAATGGGATACATCCATCTGTAATGGACATGACCTCATTTTCTAGCTTCAGCCGGTAAATGCACGGCCAGATGTACCATCACATAAAAAAAAATGGGTGGCAAAATTCGCTCCAGCTTGCATAGGATTATCACGATTCCTCGCTCAAGTTCGTCAATAACAGTTGTGGTTAATGTCATCTGACATAATTGTTTAAAGAAGCCACATAGATCAAGTACGACGTCGCATACATTCGGGGGGAGATAAGGTCAAATGCCAACAGGAAGGAGAATCTTGAGAAGCACATGACAATTGTGACTCTTTAATCCCGTTATTGTATCATCTCTGACCCAACGCCCAATATTCGATGCATAATCATCAGGGAATTTAACCATTTTCAGCCAATCACAAAATGATTTTCTCTCTAATTGAGTGAGCACATAACTAGCAGGTGGCTTAATAAGACCTCGAGAAGTGACTTGTAAATGCAATTCCCTACGAATTCTAAGATCTTGTAGGTCCAATCTAGCATTTACAATGTCTTTTGTCTTACCCGGAATATTGAATAGTGTGCCCACTAAACTCTCACAAATGTTTTTTTCTATATGCATTACATCCAAATTATGTCACAAACTCAGAGTCCCTCAATATTCTAACTCAAAGAAAATACTCTTTCCTGTCCAATTCAACTCTTCAGGTAAGCGTTTTGGATTTTTATCTCTATTATTAGGATGTTTACCTGGTGTGCTGTCTCTGAGATGTTGATGTTGGCAAAGTATGTCGAATCCAGACAATGGACTGGGCATACTCTGAGGTTCATATTGACCGTTAAATAATTTACTCCTCCACCAAGGATGACTCAACTTAAGAAATCTCATGTGCCCTGTGTATCCTATTTTATTCCGTAATCGTTGCGAAGGTGTTTGACCCGCACAAACTGGACATGCTATGTATCCCTTAGTGCTCCATCCAGATAATGAACCATAAGCTGGAAAATCATTAATGGTCCATAATAATGCGGCATGCATCTGAAAATACTGCTCGAAAGCTGCATTATAGGTATGCACACCCACATTCCATAATGTTTGTAACTCCTCGATCAATGGTCTCAAGTAAATATTCATATCTTTACCAGTGGAACGTGGACTAGGGATAAACAATGACATAAACATGAACGGATCCTTCATACATTTCCATGGAGGTATAACGGGCCACATGCTATAAGAGTTGTACATATTCCCAAATGGGTTAAAACCATCAGAGGTAAGACCTAACCTGACATTACGGGGGTCCTCAGCGAAATGAGGGTACATGTCATCAAATTCCTTCTACTCGGTTCCATCCGCAGGATGTCTAAGTATGCCCTCTGCACCGATCCTCTTTTCATGATGCCACATCATGTCAGTCGCTGTGTGTCGTGACATGAACAATCTCTGCAGCCTGGGCGTTAAAGGGAAATATCGCAATATCTTTTGAGGCACTTTCTTCCTCGTACCACGGACTTTGTACCGACTTTCACCACATATCGGACAATACTCAAGTGATTTATACTCGGCACGAAATAATACACAATCATACTTACAAGCATGGATGGATTCATACCCCATTCCCAGATCACGCAATATTTTCTTTGCCTCGTAGTATGACTTAGGCAATTCGCTTCCAACCGGTAACATTTAGCCCAGTAACTATAGCATCATATCAATACTTTTGTTGGTCATTCTGTTGATCACTTTAATGTGTAATGACCGGCGTAATAATACACGTATAACGCAAGCGCACATATCATTCAAGTAGTAAAAATATCGACCCCACGAGGACTTAATATCTAACTATTAATTTTATGAGGTCAAATGATTACTAGTATCTAACAGGTTGTTTGTTTGATTTGAAATTGTGACGATTCTAAATTTAAACAAGTAAATAAAATTGTTCGAAAGTAGATTTTAAGAAAATTCAATATTAAAAACTATCTAGGGTTGTGATTTCTTCCAATATCATTTTAAAGATGAAGTGGATATCTTAAAGTTGGGTAATACATTGATTTATTAACCTGGAACACTAAATTATGTGTATGCCTCTGTCGATGGTCAGACACAAATACCCAATTTAACCCAATTGAACCATATGTCTATGTCAACCAAATTATCTGGATTCATTAAGTTTAAGTTCCAATTATGGCTACCCCCGCCCGACAGGTATATTAATATCCTGTAAGGAAATCTATTAAAGGGTTATCTATCCTCAAGGAAGATCATTGGCTATTGAATCTAAGGTCTTAAACCTAAAATCCATATGTCTAGTTCATTTTAAGTTTACCAGTTCAATTTTATTAATGGCCAGTTAATAAAAAGCATTAGATTAAGACTCAATAAATAAATCTTTATATTACCCCAACTATAATCTAACCCTTATAAACCGGTGATATTAAAAGTCATCACAACCCCAGATAACTAATTTAGTTACAACACATAATTAGGGCTAGTAAAAATATGAAAATAAAAGACATAAAGTAAAAATGCGGTAAAGTAAATACTGAAAAGTAAATTACAATAAAATAAAATGCTAAGGTAAAAAGAATTACTTTAACTAATACTAATTTAGATATCTCCCATAATATAATATATAAACTTCTGTTAACATTACCAACCAGCCATATAGGCGGTAACCTGATTAAGTCAAATTAAGTCCAACCGGACATTAAGGCGGTATAAAGATTTGTCCATGAACCTGCCATATAGGCGGTAAGAAAGTTTAATTACCAACCGACCAATCTGGCGGTATCCTTGATTAGTCAGGTTTAAACCAGATTAAAATGAATTACCAACTGACCAATATAGCGGTATTCTTTTTAAGTCAATTTTAAATAGTGAATATATTATATTTAAGGGAGATTAATCTAAATAGTAATAGTAAAAGAATTACATTTCACCCTAGCAGGGGGAAGTTTCCTCATCATGGTGAATAGTAAAAACTGTAAAAATAAAGAAAAAAAAATTACTATTATTACAAAACGTAATTAAAATTAATTACAAAACTAAAAACTAAAAACTAAAAGAAACTAGAGAGAGAAACTCTCTCTTTACATCAAAAGATGAGAGAGAGTGGTACAACAAAATCTGAAATTTCGAGCTGAATTTATAGGCCTCAGTAGGCTCTGGGCGTCGCTACGCTGGCTGTTGTCGACGTGGCACGCTCTGGTTCGTCGGTTACAGATTCTGGATAAGATGATAAGGTGACACGTGGCAAGGTGGTTGAGGCTCAATTATTTGTGACACGTGGCGAATTCTGATTGGTCGGCTAGATTCTTATCCGCCACGTGTCAGATAAGTATTAGATAGCCAATAATTGATGCTGACGTGGCGGTGAGGTGGCGGTGACATGGCAACACATGGGAAAGAGACTGTCGGCACCGTAGAATTGCGACACGTAGCACGCTATGATTGGTTGATGATGACGTGGCAGTTTGACTCGATCAACCTGATGATGTGGATGATGACGTGGCAATGACATGGAGTGACACGTGGCACACATGGCGATGGTGACTGTCGGCACCGTAGGTGATGACATGTGGCACACGACGTATTTTAGCAGATCGGCTGAGATGGTGACATGTGGCACGGCGCACGTTCGCAAAGTCAAAATTTTCTCAGATCCTGACACGTGAAAAAACTTGACCGGCCTAACACACACGTATAACGCAAGCGTACGTATCGTTCAAGTAGTATAAAAGTATCGATCCCACGAGGACTTAAAATCTTATCTATTAATTTTTATAAGGTCAAATGATTACTAGTATCTAACAGGTTGTTTGATTGATTTGAAAAGGTGACGATTCTAAATTTAAAAATAGACAAGTAAATGAAATTGTTTTAAGGTTGATTTTAAGAAAATTCAATATTAAAAACTATCTATGGTTGTGATTTATTCCAATATTATTTAAAGATGAAGTGGTTATCTTATAGTTGGGTAAAATATTGATTTATTAACCTGGAACACTAAATTATGTAAAAGCCTTTTCCGATGGTCAATTACAAATATCCAATTTAACCTAATTGAACCATATGTCTATGTCAACCAAATTATCTGGATTCATTAAGATTAAGTTCCAATTATGGCTACCCCCGCCCGACAGGTATATTCCTATCATGTAAGGAAATCTATTAAAGGGTTATCTATCCTCAAGGAAGATCGTGGGTTATTGAGTCTGAGGTCTTAAACCTAAAATCCCTATGTCTAGTTCATTTTAAGTTTACCTTATCAATTTTATTAGTGGCCAGTTAATAA
>SKCR01051878.1:0-37872 GCA_019454045.1 Zanthoxylum bungeanum | reverse complement strand
TAGCTTATTTTTGGGAGAGAGAGTTGTTTTCTTTCTTTTGTTTTTCAAAATGGCAGTGACTTGTAAAGTAAAAAAGGTGAAGGTCTTTTCCTTTTGCTTTTATTTTGTTTTAAAAATCAAAATAATGAAAAACAAAACTAAAACAATTAATTAACCATGATGTATAATATAACTATGGTATAAGAGCATTTTTTTCCTACACCACTTGTTTTAAAAAATTAAATTAACCAAAGTTAAAATTATCTCACCAACCAAGGTAACTAAATTGCACTTCAAAGATTTTAGTTACTTTAACTAAAAACATTCAATTACATTAACTAAAGTTACTTTAATTAATTAAAACCTTCATTTGTATAAACCAAGTAACTAATTTTGTATATTAATTTAACAATTAAATTAATTCACAAAATAATTACTAATTTAATGTAAATCAAATTTGCATTTATTATACAATAAAAAAATTATATCAACTCTTGATATAAAATTAATTAATTCAATTCATCTCATAAATTATCGGATTAAACAATTTAATCCTAAAAACCAAAAAAATACTTTGTCAACATTTGACGAAAGGTTGCCCTAGTGCTCAACGAGTAAACTCAATATAATGGAACTCTCTAGGCTCACGTTCGGTTGTTATTTATATATATACATATATATCTCATATACTTATATACATATTTCATGAAGGCCTGTCCACCTACAAATCATGACTAAACAACACGACAGGTCGAACCATACAAGTCGAGGTTAAAACGCTAATGTATAATCCCTTCGTCATTTTTGTTTCCAATTGAGTAAGGTTATTTATACTGTCAAAACCTTATCTACTCAATATATGAAATTTTTCATCCTTATATTCCATTAATAAATAATATAGCAAAACTCATTTTGAATATTATTTATATTGTTAAAGAAATAATTTCTTCAACGAACTTTCGGCCAAAAGATTTCCGGAATATATTCTGAAAATTTCTGGAAATAAAATCCAACCATTTGAACTGACGAATCCTCATCTTAACACACACCGATCTTCGTGAGCATCGGTCTATACCTAACAGTCATCCAGAGGCCAAACCATGAAAGGTCTCTGACATGTATGGTATCAAGCACATAGGATCACTCACAAGACCACCGTGGTGTCTCAAGTCAAAGGTCCACAATAACTACTCAACTCGAAAAGATAACTATTGACAGTTTTATGGAATATATATTAGTCATCTTTTATGAGTTAATTCAATATTCATTCAACTAATGAATATCTGCATTTCTATACGAACTTCCGTTAAGCGCACAGTCTGTTGAGACAAACCATATGTCCATTACATATATAGACAATGCACTACTCTTACCAATATAATGACCGTCCCATGTCAATATATCTAGATTAGGAATAATTTATATTCGAGAGAATGCGTGATATTTCTCAACACCATTTGCAACTCTTGCAACTATATCACCATATGTAATAACTCTCGGGTCTTTACTAAATTCATATAAGGTTCCGAGTGTAACTCGAAATCTCTAACTCTTAATGTAATCTAACAATTAGATTTACATTATATAAATAAAGTAAGAGTTTTACCATATTAATAGATAAAAAACCATGATAAAATAAATATTATATTGCATAAATATCAAATATTCATAGAAAAAGTGAATGATGCTCGATCACCATTTCCAACAATTCCGAGACTCGATATACAAAATTCATCTTTAAAACGGATTTTTTTAATTATTTATAAAACTTTTTTAAAAACAAAAATAAATGAAAATACCGTTCAACCGTAACCATACGGTTTGATTCGGTTACGGTCAAGGTTTACGGTTTCGACTTTGGCCGAACCGTATTTCTACGGAAACCGTACCTATAGGAATTACATTTGAAGAGGAACAATTCTTCATTTGAAGAAGCATCCAATACGAAATACATCTGAAGAGGGACAAATCTTGATTTGGAAACAATCACTATTTTGAGCCATCCAGAAGAATAATAAAACTGTATATCAAAAGATTAGTAAATGATAGAAATTCAAGTTCAACTTAATTCAATTATACTATCACTGAAAGAAATTAAAACAACTCAATATTTTTTGGGAAAAAACAAAAAAAAAACCCCGAATAAAATCTAGCAATCTAATGGGTTGCGTAAAATCTGTGATTGATAGGTTTTTATTTTATGAGGCGGCCATTTTATTTTTACGAGTATAATAAAAAAAACCTAGCAATTATTCTTACCGGGTGGATTTATTTATTTGGCTATTCAGTTGCTGAGCTGAACCTGTTTCTCGATCTCCATTGATCATCATAATCTTTGTTGCTGAGATGTGAGATATTGCTAACACGCAAAAGGAAATTGTTGATTCTGGTGAGGGTAACAGCTGGATAAAGTTGCCAAGCTCTTCATCTAATGGAACAAATTTATTAACTGACATAACTATGAATGTTGTTTTTAATAATAGAAGCAAAAAAGATCCAATAATAAATCCCAATCTTCCAGAATTTTTTTTTACAATACTTACGCTAGTAACTAACATCATATAAAGAAGGCATAGCTAACATAGAGTGTGGGGAGGTTTTGTTGGACAATTATGACTCATATCATCACTATTTGTAAAAGACATTGTGGTTTTTGTACAAATTAATTATGTGACAAAGGAAATTGCTATTTTATAATTATATTACTTGAATGATTAGTTCCAGATTAATAAGATATGAGACAGTATCAATCCACAAAAGGTTTAATCATTAAATATCTCTAGTCGTATTATTATCGAGACTGAACATCAATAATGCGGAATAGGCTAGTATTACACTTGTGCGCGTTATGGAAGCGTAACGGCATAGTTCTCATATATTTGGGTATTGGATACTCATGCAAGTGTAATAGGAGGTTCTGTTTACCGATGGTACGGAAACAGCTTCACTCTGGATAGACCCCTCGGAATCCCATTGGTAGTATGACTATGTGTCTATGGGAATCCGAATCAGGGTAGGTATATTTAAATAAAGAAAGAAAAAGACTTACTTGAACCGAAGACTCATCCAGTCCTCCCTCCAATCTACAAGCTTTTCTCGAACTCAGCAAGTTCTTCCATGTTCCAAAGAGCGACCCAAGTGTGTGGCCTCCAAAGATGCACACACTAAAGCCAAAACTCAACGGCAAGACAACGCCTTGAGTGCACGGGTATTTTGCCCTTGGTGCTAGCCTAGACAAATACCTCAAAACTTTTAACTCGAGGTTCCTCTAGTAAATTAGACTTAAAGATCCTCAAAATATGTGGCTTACTCTTATACTTAAGAGTTGCTCACTTATATAAACCCAAGATATGAAAGGTTTGGTGTAAAAATTTATGAAGAATTCTTTGGGTTTATATAGTGCTCCAAAGACAACAAAATTAATCAAGAATCTGATATAGGATAAAAGCTAATTTAATCTTAGCCATTGGATCTTAATTTAGTGATTTAATGAGATTATCAAACCCTAATAAGAGTTTGGGCCGAATTGGAATTCAAAATAAATAAATTTTATTTTATTTTATTCCAAATCCCAAAGTGCCCCTACCATCATTCACCAATTCCTATGCCACTATGGAATCTCATAAATGATCTGTTCAATAATTAAACACATTGAACCATTTATGAACAATTCCTATATCAATCATATATGTTGTTATATTTATACTGTGCACTGTTAACCATTGATTTCGACTTTGTTGTGTGTGACCTTTTGGGTTCCCCTCAAGTTGGACATGAAATGATCGTGATAATTTAATCGAACATAAATTATCCTCCGATCAGATGGTTGTTCGATTTCAATTACCAAGGTTGACATCTAGCAACATGTCAAGGCCCCAAATTGAGAAGGAAAGATATATATACCTATTCTGTATGCGATTTACATATGATACGGTTCCTCGCCACACTGTATCCCCACCTATTGACCTAGGGTACGTAAAATGTCTACCCATATGGTCAAAGGTATGATGTTGATAGTCTCATGAATCGTGCTAACCCAAGAATCTCACATGATTCTTCCGCTGTGGCCACAGTCTTAAGCACTGATCACACATATAAAAAGCGAACTGTAATACTACTCTTATAAGAAAATATTATTCGCGAGAGTGGCGATTCTCTGTTGTATCTTTACAAACTTTATGTGTTTCAACAAATGACCCAATCATACCTTTATGACCGGATATTTAAACCACGGAAGGAGAAGGTCAAAGTTATTTGATCTACACATAAGATTGTAAAGACCTCAAGTCAAATGACTAGTCATATAATCGATACATGAAAGTTATCACAGACACATGGGAGAAACACTCCATATGAAATCATTCGGCGGTCAGTTCGATGGACATGATCAACTCATGGATCCATGTGATACACCAAGCGGACGGATCTCTGCTAGTAGCCTATGAATCTGGACACCATACTCTGGGTGTGTGCCTATCATGCTTTTGTTGAGTCAGCCATTTAGTAAGAGAATCTGCAAGATTATCTTCTGTGGGTATTTTTCTATAATAACTTCTTTTCTCTCAACAATATCCCTGATGATGAGATGAAATCACCTGAGTACATGGTTAGATTTCTGGTGGGACAGGGTTATTTGATTGAGCAATGGCGCCAATGTTGTCATAGTACATCGCGACGCCATTCTTTATCGCGGGAAGTACTTCCAGCTCTGTGATGAAATTATTTATCCATACTGCTTCTTTAGCAGCCTCAGATGCTGCCAATATACTCGGCTTCAGTGTTGGAGACCGCTGTAGTTGTAGTTGACTGGATTAAGCTTTTCCAACTTACAGCACCGCCATTTAAAGTAAACAGATATCTTGTTTATGATCTGTTGTCATCCCTATCGGTCTGAAAGCTCGTATCACAGTAACCAATGACTTTCATCTGAGAACAATCTCCATATGTCAAGAACACATCCTTAGTTCTCCTCAGATACTTGAGGATTGTTTTGACAGCTGCCCAGTGTTGCTCACCAGGATTTGTCTGATACCTGCTCGTTATGCTCAGAACATAAGAGACATTAGGTCTTGTGCATAGCATGGCGTACATGATCGATCCTATTGTTGAAGCGTAAGGGATCCCACTCATACGCTCTCCATCTGAATGAGTATGTGGACATTGCTCCTTAGATAATTTGATTCCATGACAAGTAGGTAAATTACCTCTTTTGGAATCTTCCATTTTGAACCTTTTCAAAACTTTATCTTTGTACGTAGATTGAGAAAGTCCTAACAACCTCTTAGATCTAATACGGTAGATCTTAATGCCGAGGATGTAGGCTGCTTCTCCCAAATCTTTCATGGAGAAATTCTGAGATAACCATTGCTTGGTGGCTTGCATCATGGGAATATCATTCCCGATGATTAATATGTCATCGACATATAATACAAGAAATACAACAGCACTCTCACTAATTTTCCTGTAAGCACAAGGCTCGTCTACATTTTTGATGAAGTCAAATTCTTTGATTGTCTCATAAAATCGTATATTCCAACTTTTGGAGGCTTGCTTGAGTCCATAAATTGATCGTTTAAGCTTGCATACTTTATTATGATCATCCTTAGATGCAAAACCCCTCAGGTTGTGTCATATAGACTTCCTTTACGAGGTTCTCATTAAGGAAAGCTGTTTTGACATCATCTGCCAAATCTCATAATCAAAGTATGTAGCTAGCGCCAGTAAAATTCGAATGGACTTATCATTGTAACATACGAGAAGGTTTCGTCACAGTCAATTCCTTGGATTTGTCTATAACCTTTCACCACCGATCTAGCCTTATTGGTTTGGATGTTGCCTTTTGCTTCAGTTTTACGCTTGTAAATCCACTTGCAGCCTATGGTTTTTATCCTTTCAGGTGCATCTACCAAGTCCCAGACTTGATTCTGATACATAGAGTTATTTCGGATTTCATGGCCTCAAGCCACTTGACTGAATCAATGTCATGCATTGCTTCGTCATAACTGGTGGGATCGTCATTATCAATGACCTGATCATGTTCCTCATCAATTTTGAAACCATATCTTTCAGGCTCATGTCTTTCTGTACCAGACCTTCTGAGTTCATAACCTTGTGGTTGTTCCGTTGCTATCCTTTTGAGGGGCCTGGGGTTTAGTTCTATGTTAGTTTGTTATTCTCGTACCTCATTAAGGTCAACTCTACTCCAACTATCTTTCTTGGGAAGGAATTCATTCTCTAGAAATTTAGGGTTTTGTGAGACAAATGTTGTTTGTTCATTTGGGACGTAGAACACGTATGCTTTTGAGTTCAATGCATATCCTACAAACTTACATTTAACTACCCTATCATCCAATTTGTTAGTTTATGTGAGCTTGACATATGCGTCACATCCCCAAACTCTTATATAACAGAGACTAGGACGTTTCCCAGACATAACTCATATGGTTTGACTAACAGTCCTGGAATGAACTTGGTTTATTAGTAGTGTTGCAGTTTCTAAAGCAAGACCCCAAAATGAAAGAGGTAGATTCATGTATGGCAACATTGATCGACCATATCTAATAATGTCTGATTTCCCCTTTCGGAGACCCCATTATGCTATGGAGTTCCCGGAGGAGTCCACTAGGAAACAATGCCATTTTCTCTCAAGTAACCTTGAAATTCGTTGCTTAAGTATTCACCACCTCGGTCAGACCTTATTGACTTAATACTTTTATAAAGCTGGTTTTCTACTTCAGCCTTGAAGTCTTTGAATTTTCAAAGGCTTCAGATTTGTACCACATAAGGTACACATACCCATATCGCGAATGATCATCGATAAAGGTAATGAAGTAGGAGAATCCACCTCTAGCGGTGACTGACATTGGTCCGCATACTGTTGGATAATATGACCCATAGCGTCACTATTTGCACAGATCATTGTGTTGTTGTAGCAAATTAACTATGTAATAGGGAAATTGCACTCTCGTCATTTGTGATTAGATCACCATAGATATATAAATGAAGAGAGGTCCATATGATTAGTTCCTGGATTGAGATGATATGAGACAGTATCAGTCCACGAAGGATTAATCATTAAATATCCCTAGCCGTAGTATTATCGAGACTGGACATCGATAATGCGGAATAGGCTAGTATTGCACTTGTGCGCGTTGTGAGGGCACAACGGCATAGTTCTCATATATATAAGTGTTGGAGACTTATGCAAGTGCGATAGGAGGTCGTGTTTCACCGATGGTACGAGAAACAACTTCGCTCTGGATAGACCCTTCGGAATCCCATTGGTATTATGACTAGGTGTCTATGGGAGGCCGAAATCAAGGTAGGTGTGTATAGTCTTAACCTGAGACTTGCATCGCTAATACTTACGACAATCGGTAAACTTTGGTTTGGTGGTTGGGGGATCTTAACTGGTTCTGTGTTCACCTCTTCTGGTTTATCAGGAATCGTAGTGTATTGGATGTGATGTCGAGACGGAAGTATCACTCCAGTCATAGTGGAGATGATGTCACGCAGGATATGGTATTAGTGCTCTTAAGTGATGCGCATCCAATCGTGATATATGACCAGGTCATGAATATCCGATTATAGAGACTAGTTACCAGACATCCGATATGTGTTTCGGACGGGGAGACACTTATCCAGCCCCAGCCCTAGCACGTGATTATCCGATACTAGGCCCGATATGCACAATACAATTGTATACTACGCTTGATACAGATCTTTGATATTCTTAATGGATATGTCCGGAGAATTGAGTAGACTTGGTGCTTTGCTAGGAGTCGACCTTGTCTCGTAAATCGTAGTAGAGAACGTAGTACTTGGTACGTACGTGATTCGGATACTCCGACGACCGTATTTACTGTCAACTTATCCGGGGATCTCATGGGTCACTTCCCGATAATCCACCGATGACGCACAACTCGCACTCTTGAATAATCTGGGATTATACAGAAGAGAGAGAAAATTAATCTAGGATTAATTACGGAGATATTTTATCTAGGATAAAATATCGTCTAGAGAGAAATAATGATTATTTTGGAATTAATCGGTAAATTAATATATTCGATATATTAAACGAAATTAGATTTCGACGCGGAATTAAAATTAGATTTTAATTCGGGCGAACGAATTAATTTAGAATTAATTCGTTAGCGACATGAATAGTGAATTCGCTAGGCGTAATCATTTAATTACGACGCGACGGAAAACTCGCTAATTGGGAATTAGAGAACCCGAGCCCGAGTGTGATTGCGAGCGTATTTGTATTTCGAATTCGAGTGCGGCGACACAAGTCACATCAAGCGTCAAATCAATCGTCACACATCAAGCGTCAAATCAAAAGTCACTTTGAGTGATTGATTGATTTGATTAATGGATTGAGTGAAAGACACTCAACATATCACTTTATTAAAGTAGATATGACTTGATGGACTTTTGATTTTGGAGTGTGGAACACTCAAGCTTATTACATTCAATTTATTTGACTTTTTGAAAGTTAAATTAATTGGTAAATCATTTATTATTTGAAAAAAATATATAAACAAATGATTTACAACTTTTGTAATAACTTAACACAATTTCATCTCTCTAAAATTCTCTCTTCTCTCACGCAAAACAGAAGCTTTGCTCACTGGTTTTGAACCAGTTCAGGCGTGAATATTTGGGAAGCAAGAGTGGGTTTTCATGGTGAAAATTCAAGTGCTAGCACACTTACGAGTCTTGCGAAGGTGGTAGGGAGGTTCGACCATGAGCCGGGATTCATCCGACGATGCATGGAGCTCCATTTCGCAGCTCAAACACTGAAGACAGTGGGCAGTGGACTGCATGCAGTGGTGCCGAAGGCAGTGCGTTTTTGGGCTTGATTCGTCTTCAAATCGACATAACCGATCATGTGAGTATTCCGCTACCTCCGTTGATGTATTCACGCATGTGTTTTCATGTCTTGTTTGATCTTGGGACTTAAAAAAAAAATCAACAATGGCATCAATAGCTAATGTTGCAAGCATGATATTTTAGGGATTTAAAATTTGGGTAAATGTGATTTGAGCATGATTTGAATAAATTGATTGTTTGAGTATGCTTATAACATGTTTAATTGCATTTTGGTTGGACCAATTTGTTGAAAATTGATTTGGAATAATTTTCCCAATTTATTCATGTTGGCCGAATGTGTAGGATTTTTGGGATCTTGGATTTTTTGATTTTTAATTCATTTGATGAGTTGGAATCGATTAGGTTGACGTTAATTTGAATCGAATTGGATGGATTTTGAATCGGACACAAAATCCCCAAATTCTTACCTTGGCCGAATGGATATGCCCTAATGTTGTCTTGGAATTTTTTGATTTTGATAATTGGATGTATTGGAAATCATTTGGGATATGTATTTAATTAATGTCGATTGCGGATTAATTGGATTGAAACCGAATTCGACATGAAATCACTCCCTTGGCCGAGACCTTTAAGCATGTAGATGGGTTTGATTTTTCAATTTGTGTGTTGGACATATGATAATGAATCAAGCATGATTAATTGGACTAATATGGTGTTTTAGAAATGTTGATTTAGTTGATTGATCATGTAATACACTTTGGTAATTAAATTGGGAAAATTGGATTTTTTGAATTTAATTATTTGGGCCTAATTTTGGAAATTGGATTTAATGTTGTATTTGGGCTATTGGGCTTGATTTATCAAGTTTGGTTTAGGCCAAATGGATTGGATCCAATTGGGCCCAAAACCTTAACCATAAAGCCCAAATGCGACTTAATGAACCTTTAAAGTTCAATTGGGCCTAATGGGCCAAGATTGATTTATGGGCTTATGGGGTGGGTAAATCCCGGATTGGACTTTGGTTATCGGTTTGACCCGAGTTGACCAAAAGTCCACGCCTTAAGAAATCAATCAAAAGCCCATTGGACTTTAATTGAATTGACGTTGGACGTTAATCGGTCTTTGAGACGCGTTACGATTGATTAGATTTGGAATTTAAATCGTAAAAGGTTTATTAAATAAAGTGTAATGTTTAATTTTGAATTGAATAGTGAATTAGTATTAATGATATAGTTTAATTTAATTCATGAATTCGTACTTTAAGTACTTATTCGCAAAACGAGTTTGACTCGAACAAAATCAAATCGTTGTTTGAACATTGGATGATCACTTAATTATCAGATTAATTAATTTGATTACATTGATTGATAGCATGCTTATGTGTGTGAATACGTGGTTGTGTTGAATGAATAATGCATATCAGATGGATATTAGATGGGTGGGCAATTTTAGAAATTGTTGTAATAAATTCGATTTATTAAATTGGACCTGCGTGTCCAGCCTTATCACCTTCTTTTCTTTGTATTCTCTTCTCACCTATTCCCCTCTATATATATGAGGTTTCTTTAGAAGTGTAGTGTAACGGGTAGAGTAGAAGTGGTACAAGTGCTAGGTTGAGAGAGAAAGGGAGAGATTTGATCTAGGATCAATGTGTAAAGTATCCATCCGCATATCATTATTATTTATTTTCATACTCGCTTTATTATGTATTTAGAATGCATGTTTAAGGGTGTATGATGATGAGACCTTAACAAAGATAATTAAATTGGTAGCCAATTTGCACGCGAAAATCCCTCAATCTATATTAAGCGTTTATCCTTCCATTGAATGGTTCTTGTTCAAGATCCGATTGGCATTGGTTTGTTGGCCAAAGTCAAGACCTTGTCAATGGATGTATTTGAATCATGAGAGTTTTGTTCCACATCGGTGTCTAGTCCAAGTTGTGATTTGTTGGCCAAAGTCAAGATCACTTCTTGTCCAAAGACATTGATTACGAAACTTTCCTTGTCAATGGGTCCCGCTTAACTGGAATCATTAGGTTTGTTGTGCCAAAGCCAAGGCCTAGATGATTCGGAGGATAAGGATAAGGATAAAATGTATTAGATACATTGGCATAAATAATATGTTTAGGACTTGGATGTCCACCTAACCGGATCTAGGAATTGGATTGGATCCAATTGATCTGTGAGATCTACCTAGTTAAATAGCATACAGCTTGTGGCCAAAGTCAAGGTTGTATGTTATTTGACAGGATCCTAGCCCACTAGGAAACGCGGTTTCCCGAGTACTCCACAGAGGGTTAGAGGCTCGACGAAAAATAGTGGGAGGCAAGTATTGAATTTGCAACATTCGTTCAATTACTCGCTAAACACGCTCATTTATATTTTTCTCGTCACATTAATCAAAAGTATTAGTTGGACTAATATTTTATGTTGTTTTAAAAATATATATAGTTGGACTATATACAAACTCATTCAATATATAGTTGATTTTATAATTGGATTATAGTAATCAATATAATTGAATTAAAATGATAGTTGATTTTATAATTGGATTATAGTAATCAATATTAAAATTATAGTTGATTAAATAATTGGGTTATTGTAATCATTATAATAAATAGTACCTTATTAAATTGATTAAATAGTTGGACTATTGAAATCAAGAAAGAATTAAAAAGTTAAATATTTAAAATATATAATCCTTGGATTAAATGTTTTAAATGATTTAATTTTCAATTGGGAATTAATAATAGGTTAATTTATTTGATAAAATAACTTATTATTACTAAGCCCATAATTAAGCAAATAGTAGAGCATAAAGTCTTTGGAAGATTTATGTGATGATGACTTTAGTGCTTAATTAATATACTTACAATAAATCTATCTTTAGATTTAAAAGTATTAAAGTGCAATTAATTGACTATTCTAGTGGAGAAAATCAAAGTTTGCAATTGGGCATGTATCACAAGGTGCACATCATTTCGATATTCTAAAACCCAAGGCTTGGCCAAAGGTTTGTGAAATATTGAAAAGATAATTGACATATCCCAAAGTGACTACCATTGGATATGGAAGACACGAAGGAATTAAAGATAGAGCGAGGCTCTAACTTTAAAAATATTTGTCAAAGTTATGTTTACTACTAGTATTGAAATTGGATTTTAAATACTTAGTGTGGTATATAATACATATATGTATTGACGTTCAGAATCCGCTGTGAGCTGGATACTGGCTTCAAGCCGAGATTTCTCTGCGAATTGGAAACGGGACGAAAGTCGCTGTTTCGACCGTAAATACCTAAGTTTAGGTACTACCCTTTGGGTATGTACTTAAATTAGGAAATGTTATAATGTAACTAGTTTGACTAGAGACATTATCTCTATATCAGTGTTTAATCCGATGCGGATAAAACCTTTATATTCTAGAACACTAAAGTGTTTCATTATATAAAGATGATACTGAGATAAATACATTGGATGTAAATAACAGAATTTATATTTTGAATATAAAGAAAAAATCTCAAACATATAAAATGACAATAAATAGCTCAAATTGATTTGATCAATAGAGACTTATTTGTGGCATTGTTGTCTAGGACACAATTAAAGAAGACTCGTATATCCACTCTTTTTAAGAGTGGGTACTAGGACTGATTTGACTATTCAAATAAGGTCTGCGAATATAGTTTATTAGGTAAGATACCTAAAATACTATTTACTTGGTAATAGTAAAAGGGCCACCGATCTGTTAGCCCTATTCATGGTGAATTTAGTGGGCCCATATCTAGCTAGGCTAGATGTGAACATGAATATTTCGTGACCTTAACGGATGTAGCATCACGTTGTGGTTATGTGTTTCTTTTGAAGAACACAGATCGGAAACTTTTGAAGTTTCGACACGAAGAAAACAAACAGATCGGCTATAGTGTTATTCCGCCACGGTAAGACCGAAATGGAAAATACTTAAGCAGTAAGTTCATATATAAATGAAAGAGTACGGTGTTCTTTCATGTGAGGACTCCTCCTGAGACACGTCAGTTAGACGTGTGTGTTGAACTAAAACCGAATTTTGTTGGACATGATAAGGTTTATCACGAGTCACTCTGAGCTACTATACCTTCTACAGGATATGTATTAACAGTGCAAAACTTATTTAGAATAAGGTTCCATATAAATCTGTTTGACAGATATCATATAGGATATGAACAGGGAAGAAACGAGGTTTCTCATTCCTGATAATTTGGGTATGCCAGGCATAGCGTTTGGATGATACCAAACTAAGGACCCAATTGGATAAGTGCCAATATAGGTTATCCTAAGGGAAACCTTAAGTATAGTACTTATAAATCCCATATGAGAACAATGTGATTGTTGCTCACCATGCGGTTTTCCTGAGAGGAATACCGATATACAATGGTCAGTGGGAGGATAGTGATACTCGATGAAAATCGGAGTAATACTGTTCAAGGCACGAAGTCCTTAATGGAACATAATAGTTCATCTATATGATGAAACTATACCATTAATCTTCAAATACACAAGAACTTCGTAAATCGGATAGAGTCAGAAAACAACCTAGGGTATGAGTTTCTGATCTCACCCCATAATGATGTCAATCTTATGGAGGTGTACCATCCGACTACGTTTAGAGGAAGTGATACGAGGTATCGACTCTCTGTTATGGCAAAGTGCCATGAATCCGAAATGGATTCCATGTATAACAACTATTTTGGATACTAGTTGTTGTACCATAAGGCATTGTGCCTATGGTACATTAAACGTCTTCAAAGAAGACATACATGGATGGCAACATATCAACGTACAAAGCTAGGCTTTTGACGGAAAGGTATCGTTATCAACATTGTGTTAATAACGGTTCAACCTTTTACCTGTTGCCATGGTAAATCCATTTTGAAAATGCTTGAAAATAACTGTACATTTCATTTATGAAATGTGTCAGTTATAAATCAAAATCGCTTTCCTGAAAAGGAAACCTTTTGGAGGATGTTTACAATATCCTGACGATTTTGTATAACCGACAAACAAGGTTTGCGGGTTATTCGATCCATTTTGGATCAATGCAAGCATAAGGTTCTTGGAACTGACGTTTTGAAATAATCTTAATGGTTTATGATTTGACTCAAAACGAAATAATTCTTGTGTATATAAGGAGGTTAGTGGGAGAGCGCACTAACAGTGAAATTCCCATATTCCCATATAGCTATTGGTGAAAGCTTGGCTTTCATAAATATTCTTTCATAGAAATTCTCCGTAGAATTCTGGGGAGTAACAACCTTTATTCAAGGAATAAAGATCTACTGGGATAGATTTGGAGTTGTTAACACTCTCTAGGAAATTGTACATTTAAAATGTACTTGTATTGGTGTCTCATACGCTTCGAGCATATGGAGTCACAATCGGGTCAATCCAAGTGATAGTCACTGGATTGAAGTTAAGAACATCTGTTAGTATCTCTGAGAACTAAAGATGCTATCTTTTACTATGGAGAAGGAGAACTTGAAGTGACTGGGATCACTGCAGCAAGTTTCCAAACGATTAAATACTACAGTACTATAAAGTTTGAATAACGGGACAGTGAGCTGGAAATCTTCCAAGCAAGATAACTGTTGCCGAATAAACAACAAATACGGATTATTGCTGCAGTTGAGGCAGCAATAGAAGCCATTTGGATCAAAAATAAATCTAATTAGATTAGATATAGTTCTGTTAGCAGCTGAGCTAGGCGTCAACACAGGCTAAGGAATTAAAGGTCTCATCGATGATCCAGATATATACTTCTATATCATCTGATTCGTTCGGATCATACATCGTGGCGATGTGATGATCGTATAAATCGCGTCAAACGATAATCGAACAAATCCGCTGACGAAAACCTTTCCTCAGCAATTTGAGCAAACCATACATAGTTCGGGTGTTAGACACTCGAGTGACTGGCTATGTGCCAAGTGGGAGATTGTTGGATAATATGACCCATAGCGTCACTATTTGCACAGATCATTGTGTTGTTGTAGCAAATTAACTATGTAATAAGGAAATTGCACTCTCGTCATTTGTGATTAGATCACCATAGATATATAAATGAAGAGAGGTCCATATGATTAGTTCCTGGATTGAGTTGATATGAGACAGTATCAGTCCACGAAGGATTAATCATTAAATATCCCTAGCCGTAGTATTATCGAGACTGGACATCGATAATGCGGAATAGGCTAGTATTGCACTTGTGCGCGTTGTGAGGGCACAACGGCATAGTTCTCATATATATAAGTGTTGGAGACTTATGCAAGTGCGATAGGAGGTCGTGTTTCACCGATGGTACGAGAAACAACTTCGCTCTGGATAGACCCTTCGGAATCCCATTGGTATTATGACTAGGTGTCTATGGGAGGCCGAAATCAAGGTAGGTGTGTATAGTCTTAACCTGAGACTGCATTGCTAATACTTACGACAATCGGTAAACTTTGGTTTGGTGTTGGGGGATCTTAACTGGTTCTGTGTTCACCTCTTCTGGGTTTATCAGGAATCGTAGTGTATTGGATGTGATGTCGAGACGGAAGTATCACTCCAGTCATAGTGGAGATGATGTCACGCAGGATACGGTATTAGTGCTCTTAAGTGATGCGCATCCAATCGTGATATTATGACCAGGTCATGAATATCCGATTATAGAGACTAGTTACCAGACATCCGATATGAGTTTCGGACGGGGCAGACACTTATCCAGCCCCAGCCCTAGCACGTGATTATCCGATACTGGGCCGATATGCACAATACAATGTATACTACGCTTGATACAGATCTTTGAAATTCTTAATGGATATGTCCGGAGAATTGAGTAGACTTGGTGCTTTGCTAGGAGTCGACCTTGTCTCGTAAATCGGTAGAACGTAGTACTTGGTACGTACGTGATTCGGATACTCCGACGACCGTATTTACTGTCAACTTATCCGGGGATCTCATGGGTCGCTTCCCGATAATCCACCGATGACGCACAACTCGCACTCTTGAATAATCTGGGATTATACAGAAGAGAGAGAAAATTAATCTAGGATTAATTACGGAGATATTTTATCTAGGATAAAATATCGTCTAGAGAGAAATAACGATTAATTTGGAATTAATCGGTAAATTAATATATTCGATATATTAAACGAAATTAGATTTCGACGCGGAATTAAATTTAGATTTTAATTCGGGCGAACGAATTAATTTAGAATTAATTCGTTAGCGACATGAATAGTGAATTCGCTAGGCGTAATCATTTAATTACGACGCGACGGAAAACTCGCTAATTGGGAATTAGCGAACCCGAGCCCGAGTGTGATTGCGAGCGTATTCGTATTTCGAATTCGAGTGCGGCGACACAAGTCACATCAAGCGTCAAATCAATCGTCACATCAAGCGTCAAATCAAAAGTCACTTTGAGTGATTGATTGATTTGATTAATGGATTGAGTGAAAGACACTCAACATATCACTTTATTAAAGTAGATATGACTTGATGGACTTTTGATTTTGGAGTGTGGAACACTCAAGCTTATTACATTCAATTTATTTGACTTTTTGAAAGTTAAATTAATTGGTAAATCATTTATTATTTTGAAAAAATATATAAACAAATGATTTACAACTTTTGTAATAACTTAACACAATTTCATCTCTCTAAAATTCTCTCTTCTCTCACGCAAAACAGAAGCTTTGCTCACTGGTTTTGAACCAGTTCAGGCGTGAATATTTGGGAAGCAAGAGTGGGTTTTCATGGTGAAAATTCAAGTGCTAGCACACTTACGAGTCTTGCGAAGGTGGTAGGGAGGTTCGACCATGAGCCGGGATCCATCCGACGATGGATGGAGCTCCATTTCGCAGCTCAAACACTGAAGACAGTGGGCAGTGGACTGCATGCAGTGGTGCCGAAGGCAGTGCGTTTTTTGGGCTTGATTCGTCTTCAAATCGACATAACCGATCAATGTGAGTATTCCGCTACCTCCGTTGATGTATTCACGCATGTTTTCATGTCTTGTTTGATCTTGGGACTTAAAAAAAAATCAACACATACATCACAGTGTATGAGTTCTAATGTCTCCGTTGCACGCTGTCATTTACCTTTGAAAGGTAATTTGGTCATTTTACCAAGTAAACAAGACTCACAAGTTCCATAAGGTTTATATTTAAAGGGTTTGAAATACTCATCCTTATGTAGCTTAGTTAATCTTGTTTCATTGATATGACCAAAGAGATTGTGCCATATAAGTGATTCATTGACATTATTTGAGTTAACGTTGTATATATTAGAGGTTGAACATTCTTTGTTAGGTTGTAAGAAGCTAGATACCATTATTAAAAATACCACCTCCATATTTTATTTCATTGAAATAAATAGAACATTCATTACAACTTATTAGGCATGAAAAGGCTTTATTACATAAAGAAGAAATTGAAATGATGTTCTTTACTAGAGAATGTACATAAACACAATCTACTAAGTCTAAAACTAAACCACTCGGCAAAACTAATGAATAAGTCCCCACGCACAATGCAGCCAATTTTGCATTGCAGCCAATTCTGCTCAATATATCCAGCAGAGGCGTACACAGAACCTGTTAAAGCCCTGAACGACCAAAACCAAAGTATATTGATTGTCGCAAGTATTAGCGGTGCAAGTCTTAGGTTAAGACCAAATACACCTACCCTGAATTCAGACTTCCATAGACACATAGTCATACTACCAATTGAATTCCGAGGGGGTCTATCCAGAGCGAAGCTATTTCCCATAGCATCGGTAAAACACAACCTCCTATTACACTTGCATGAGTATCATATACCCAAATATATGAGAACTATGTCGTTGTGCCCTCACAACACGCACAAGTGTAATACTAGTCTTTTACGAATTATCGATGTCCAATCTCGATAATACTCTGACTAGGGATATTTAATGATTTATACTTCGTGGATTGATACTGTCTCATATCTTCTCAATCCAGGAACAAATCACAAGGACCTCCTATCATTTATACATCTTGGTGATCTAATCACAAATGATAAGAGAGCAATCTCCTTTGTCACATAGTTAATTTGTACAACAACACCATGATCTGTACAAATAGTGACGCTATAGGTCATAACTGTCCAACACTTATGAACCAAAAATTGACCATATTCTTTCTATAATGATCGTGTCTGATAACGATCGTGGCAAGAAGTGTAGAGTAAACCTGGATCTTAATCTATAATTTTTTAGTTGTAGATTTAATTGTCAATTCCACACTAACCAAGTAATGTCTTCTAAACTTTGTTTCTACTCATTCACACATTGGGAATAATGTCGCAATTTGGTGGGGGGAGGGAAATGGGATGGTTGACTAGTTAGTTTTTTTTATGTTTCGAGGTTGTGTTTTTTAAAAAAAAAAATTTCTTTTACGTTGTTTTTGCTTTGTTGTTATTTTGTGTGTAAAAAAAAATATTTTGTTTTGTTTTGATTTTTTTTTGTGTTTTAAAAAAAAACACACAAAGTAACAACAAAATTTTGACTAACTAAGTGGAATTGTTGTTCAGCGGTGGCTGTGTAAGGAGTTTCCGCTCCTGAGACGTATCTCAAAATAATTCGTAACAAGTTATTTTTATTTCTTTATTTTTGAATCTTTTAAAATTTTGAATTCTCCATAATATTGATAAAATTTGATCTTCACATGCTAATCTGACAAGTATTATCAAAATACACGGTAACATATAAACATGGGTTTCAAGTGAAAATTATGTAATATTCAGTTCTCTAGTTTGTTGGAGGTAGCACCTAAAGACAATAGAATTAGTGTTTTTATTAAAAAAAAAGAAAAAACAAAACAAACCACGCTCTTACTTAGTAACCGGACATCTTGCCTCAGTGAGCAGTGATTGTTCACGTAAAACGATAGAGCTTGAGTTTGTAAAAAAAAATGTGTGAATAAGTTTTATTTCGTAGTCTCTCTAACTTGAGCAATTAAGTCTGTATGGGTGTTTTAACACTTATGCCCTAAGGCCAACTGGTCTAAGAGTCACTGACCCAAAGCTTGTTACATAGGTTAAAGAGAAAGCTTAAGGAAATCATACACTTTTTCTTTTTAATATCTGTGATCCGAGCAATTAAGTCCGGAGGGGTGTCTTAACACCTAGTGCCCTAAAACCAGTCACTGTCCTAAAGCTCGTTACGAGGATTGAAGATGCATCATTATTTAAGAAAAAAATTCTATTTTTGTATTTATAAATAAACATTCATTGCCAAAGGATGTGAACTCTAATATAATTTTAGGACAAAACTATCACTTTATTTTCAACGAGACCTGTGAATATTGTAGACACAACAAATTGATTAATATCTTTTTTATGTCTATATCGAAGAGGGTAAGAAGTACATGAGAGTTTATTTATTTGATCATTTAGAAAGAAAGAAAACAATTATTAATTTGGATAAGAATTTGTCTTTTTTAAAAAAATTTCGCTTAAATTACTAGGGACTAATAATGAGCTGGTTGGGGGGTGTGATGAAAACTAAAAAGTGCACATTTATTAAAAGAAAAATTAATCATTTTACCCTTATAGTTTCATTAATCCCTGTAATTAAGCACATTTATTAAATAATATTTATATTTATTTTATTATGATTATTATATTTTATGTATGTGAAATAATACTTTGGATACATATCTAGAAAAATGGACTTGACCTTTGGACTTTGGAGGTCGTAAATTTAATAGGGTGTTCCAATAGTGTACAACTTTGGAAATTACAACCATGTGCAATATTCCTATTTTGGCCATAACCTTTTGCTTCGATATCAGATTAAGGTGATTCAAATTTCAAAAGAAATATGACTCAAAGATCTACAACTTTGAAGTTCAGAAGATTTTCTAATTATGAGTTTGTCAAGGCCGAAATTGATGAAAAATCCAAAGTTTGTTATGTGTAATTATTAAAGTCATCATCAAAAACAAAAATGGAAAATGAAAATTTACAATTGCCAAACTTCCACCAAACATAATTGCATGTTTGGTGGCATGTTTGGTGGAGTGTTTGGTGGAGATATTAGTGGAGAAATTGGTGGAAGACTTTTCTTTGCCTATAAATTGAAGAGTTCTGAATTCATTTTCTTCATACTTTTTCTCTGAATTCTGAATATGAGTTTGGAAGAAAGTATCTTATTTGTTTTAATTTCTTGTGATGTCTTTTCATTTTAGTAATAAAATGATGTGTGTTTTTAATTATATTATGAGTAGCTAATTACTTTTTTCTGAGGGAATGAGTGAACTTTTATTATTAAAGTTTAGATTAATCTCACTTATATTATAATATATGAATTGTAATCTAATGATTAATAATTAATTGAGATCTGGATTAATTATTGACAAACTTTTCTACCGCCTATTTGGCTGGATTTATATGATTTTGGCATAATTGGGTACCTAAATAGACTTGTAATAGACAAACGTTATCACCAACTTTATAGCTGGTTTTTATGTTTTTGGCTTATTTAGTACCTTGGCAGAACTAGTTATCGACATAAATAACTACAACCTTTGTGGCCGGTTTTATATGTTTTGGCATAATTAATTCTGGAAGTAAATTAATTCGATAATAATGACAATTTATATATTATAAAAAGTGAGATTTCTAAATTTAAAATATTAAAAGTGGATCTCATAACCCTAGTTTTTTATTTTATTGTTGCCATCTAATTGAAATTCTCCAAACAATTTCAAATGAATCAAATCTTTTTCTTTTCGCTCTAATTATTACATTATCATACTAAATCTATTCCCTGTGGATCGACCTCAGACTTACCAAGTTATTTTTGTTACTTCGACGCTCTTTTTGTTGGGAGTAAATAACCAAATTTTGAGCTTGTCACTAACAATTATGAGTGATACAGATCTTTCTTCTTACCTTTGGGGTTAAGCTTTACTAACTGATTCCCACATACTTAATGGGTTCCATCACTACAACCCTCTATCAGATATGGTTCGGTAGAAATCCAAGTCTTAGATATTTAGAGATTTGGGGTTGTCCTGCATACATTAGAATCACGCAGCGGGATAAACTAGCACCCAAATGGCATAAATATAGGTTCGTTGGATATCCTTAAAACTCTTTGGGATATCAATTCTATGATTCTTAGCAACGAAATGTATTTGTTATTCTCTTTGCCAATTTTCTTGAAAAGAAACTTTTGAGAAATATTGGGAGTTGTAGAAAAATTGAACTTTATGAGTTTGATCCTAACATTAAGGAATCTGAGATGGAACCAGAGATCCAAATAGGTGAAGGATCTACAACACAATTTCTACGTAAGTCAAATAGAATATCAAGGCCTCCTGAAAGACTATTTTCAACATCTAATACGAGCCTTGATGTTCTCCTCTTCGAGGAAACAAATCTGACTATGTGTAAAGAAACGATATTGGATATTGATTCGAGAAAATTGTAGGAAGCCATGAAATCAGAAAAGAATTCAATGTGACAATCAAGTCTAGGACTTAGTTGAACTTCCATATGGAGGTAAACCTATTGGTTGTAAACGGATTTACAAAAGGAAGCGATGACTCGATGGAAATGTGGAAACCTTTAAGGCCCGACTAGTAACAAAAGGTTACACTCAACGTCTCGGGATTGACTATGAGGAAACGTTTTTCACCAGTATCCATGCTAAAATCCATTAGGATTCTTTTAGCCATTTCTGCATATCATGACTATGAGATATGGCAGATGGATGTGAAAACCGTTTTTCTAAATGGATTCCTTGAGGAGGATATCTATATGGAACAACCACAGGGTTTCGTATCCAGTGAGACTTCATACTTGGTTTGTAAGCTCCAAAAGTCTATTTATGGACTTAAACAGGCATCCCGAAGCTGGAATCATCATTTTGATGAGATAATTAGATTATCTGGATTCATCAAGAACGAGGAAGAACCATGTGTTTATAGTAAAATGAGTGGGAGCATGATAGTTTTCCTAGTCTTGTATGTAGATGACATTCTTATCATAGGAAATGATATAGGATTGATGCAAAGTGTGAAATCCTACATTTGCAAGATCTTCTCCATGAAAGATATGGGTGAAGATTCCTATATACTAGGTATAAGGCTGTACCGGGATAGAGTTAGGAAGTTTATATGATTGTCACAATCAACGTACATAGATAAGATGTTAGAAATATATAGTTTTACCAATTACAGGGCAACAAATGTACATTTCCGATACGACATATATCATTCGAAGAAAATGGCACCTCAGACTGAGGAAGAGAGAGTTAGGATGTCTAACTTGCCATATGCTTATTTTATTGGAAGCATAATGTATATTATGTTAGGTACTAGACCTGACATCAATTTCGGCGTCAGTGTGACTAGCCGATATCAATCTGATCCATGTAATGATCATTGGATAGCTGTGAAACATATCCTGAAATATCTTAAGGGTACGTGATAAGTTTCTGATTTATGGAGAAGATGAGCTACAAGTTAGGGGTTATATAGACTCCGACTTGCGGGGAGATCCAGATAATAGAAAATCTACATTATGATACATATTTACCCTTAATGGTGGTGTTGTTAGTTGGCGTTGTTCAAAGCAAGGCTCAACTACTGATTCCACCACTGAGGCATAATTTATAGCGGTTTCGGAAGCTGCTAAAGAAGCTGTTCGAATTATAAATTTTAACACAGAACTTGGGATTGTGCATAGTATTACGAATTCGATCCCATTGTACTGTGATAATAACGAAGCCATTACGTATGCTAAGGGGCCGAGGGCGCATTCCAAGTCTAAGCACGTGAAAAATAAATACCATGTAATTAGAGAGATAATTGAACGAAAAGAAATAGTGGTCTTGAAGGTTCAAGGACTATACAACACAGCAGACCTGCTTACTAAGGCCTTACCTCATAACTTATTTGATAGACATATGAAGGAGATGAGACTACGGTACCATCGAGATTAGCACTAAGCAAGTGGGAGTTTGTTGGAGTTGGTGCTTGGAGTGCCAATCTAAATTATACATTTTATTATTTATTAATAAAATAACTACATTTTCATTTCATACATTATTAATGGTATTGTCATTATGCGTATTAGATTGATGTATAAATATGCTAATAATGACATCGATATTAGAATAGTCTTGTAGTAATATTAGACAGTAGGTGGTCCGATATTAGGATAATTATTACAATTGTAAATTATTCTTAAAGTATATATTCATGGTCGTTGATTTTAGATAGATTTTAGAATACACCTAAAATTTGACTACAACGTTTATTAATTAAAAATTGCCTAAGTCTTGCTATATATAACAAGCTTTAAGAAGGTTTTAATTAAGCAAAGCAAAAGCTTGAGAAAGCTAAGTACAAGCAATTCTTTGAGAAATTAGCCTATGTTAGAGAAGTGTTTGGAGAAGCTTGTGAGGTCTCTACAACATTTCATTTAGGAGAAATTAATATTGGATCTTGAAGTGAAGGTTTCTAGCATTGGAATCAATATTGGATCTTGAATAGAAGCTTGCAAACCTTGGAAGTTCTCCAACCATTTCAACAAAGAGAAAAATTTTGGATCTTTGCATCAAGCTTGCTAGGTAAGTTTGAACTTTTCTTAAGTTATGTTCTTTTATGTATTGGATGCATGATTACATAGTTTAATGTTGAAATAAGGCTAATAAATTGTGTTAGGATACATTAGAAGTATAAACACAATATGTTTGTTAATTAGGTCAAAGATGTTCATGTTGGACATGAAACAATTAATAATAGTTTGTAACTCTAGATTAAAGCATAGAGCAATGTCTACCATTCTAGAATCACTTGACCACCTTTGGGTGAACTAGAATTGTTCATGAGATATTTCTTCTTGGGATTCTAATTTGGTTTGTGTTTTGGATTCAAAATTTACGCATGTGCGTATTTAGAATAAATTTATGTTTTTGTAAAAATATTTGATATTTTGAAAAACTTGATATTTAAGTGTTTAGCGAAGATCAGAAGAAATTAGGGTAAAAGACCCTAATTCCTTCAACTCTCTGGAAAGAGAGCTGAAGGAAATGATATTTAGAAAAATAAAATAATAAATTGGGATGGGGCACACACTGTACGCCATACGCGCTGCGCGCACCAAATGTTTTTTCTTCGTTTTTGAGTTTCAGACTTCGATTTAGTCTAAAATTTTTCCTATACAATCGTAATGAAATATAGTATTTTATTAAAAATTTTAAAATTACACCCATTCTTGATATCCACAGGTTAGATCCATTTCCACTGCACAGGACACCAATCCGACCAAAGGTGTTCCACAACTGCCCCAACACTAACAATGTACAATTTCGAAAATTTTAGTTTTGTGCAATTTTCGTAATTTAGCTATAATATTTTACTCCGATATTGGATTGAGGCGATTCTAGTTTTAATTGAAAGTAAACTCAAATATCTACAACTTTACTTTTTATATGATTTTCTAGTTCTGAGGTTTTCAAGGTCGAAATTGATAAAGAAGGCAATATGTGTTGCATGTAATTTAGTTATTAGAAAATGAAGTAAAACTAAAAAAAAAAAGTAGAAATGTTACAATCCACTTTTAGGTGGATTGTGACAAATATTTTCAAAATTATCAATAAAAATTATAAATTATAAATTATAAATTATATAGTAAAATTTATTGTTTGTATTTGATATGAAAATTTGTAATTAATAATTGAGAGATTAGCACTTCCTCTATAAATAGAGGTGCACACCTCTCATTTTCTTCATGCTTCTTTCATTTTATCTCTTGAAGAATTCGGAAGAAGTATCTTATGTGTTTAATTTTTCTTGTAATTTGTTTCTTTCAGTAATAAAATTAAGTGTGTTCTTATTCAAAGCATGAGTAGCTAATTCCATTATGCTATGGTAAAAGGTGAAAATTTAAATATGAAAATATAAATTAATCTTACTTATATTATAATATATGAATTGTAATTTGAAAAATAATATTTAATATTCTCTTATATTTGCAAATGTCTTGATTCTCTGTAGACAATCAATCTTGGTTGGCACAGTTTATACTTTACTCCATATTATATGAGAGAGTAATTTAAATATGGATTAATTATTGACAAATTTTATTACCACATTCATGGCTGATTTAATTTATTTGCCATAATTGAGTACCTAACTGGACTTGTTATAGGCAAATATTATTACCGTCTCTATGGCTGGTTTTATATGTTTTGGCATAATTAATTCCTGAAGTAAATTAACAGAGTAATAATTACAATTTATATATTAAAAAAAGTAAGATTTCTCTATATTTGAAATATTAAGAGTGGATATCATAGCCCCGGTATTTGAATTTATTATTGCAGTCCAATTAAAAAATAACCCATCATTTCAATTTAATCTTTTTATTTTTAATCGAATTTTTATATTATTTTACTAAATCTATTCTCTGTGGATTGACCCTGACTTACCGGGTTATTTTATTGCTTCAACAACCTTATACGTGGGAGTAAAGAACCACTTTGTGAGTTTGTCAAGCTTTTGGCACCGTTTTCGAGGAATATAATTTAGTAGATAGAATAATAATTTAACATCCTTGTATTTTTTTCTTTTATTTTTTATTTCCTTTCTTTTTTGTTTGTCATTTATTTTTACTTTTTTATTCACTTGTTTTAACATATTGTTTGCATTTACCTTGCATAAAACATTGTCCTCGATCAACTAGCGATAGAATAAATAAATAGTCTCCATCATCTTCATCGTCATTCAAAATGGCAGAGAACCAAAATGAAAACCCACATGGTCGAGATGAAAATCCAGTTGATCAGGTAGAACATGAGTCTCAGCTTGGCAATCTTAATCATCATAGGAAACTCAGAGAATTCATGAATCCCACTTGGACATAATCACCATCATGCATTGCTTTCCTCCCAGATGCATCACGTTTCAATTTTAAACCAGGTGTCATCCAACTTTTACCCACATTCCACGTCTAGAATCAAAATCCTTATCAGCACTTGAGGGAATTCGAAGAGTATGTAATACTTGTAAAGACCAAAATTACAGCATAAATATAATTTGACTTAGGTTTTTTCCCTTTTCTTTAAAGGATAAAGCTTAAATTTGACTGGAGAACCTTAGGTCAGGATTCATCAGAACATGAGACGATTTACAAGAGCAGTTTCTGAAAAAATTCTTTCCCCATCACATGACAAACTCATTTAAGAAGAGAACCACAACTATTACATAAGAGTCGGGGGAAACACTTTACCAATTTTGGGAGAGACTTAATGAGATTTTGAATGTTTGTCCACATCACGGGTTTGAAATATGGAGGCTGGTTTCCTACTTCTATGAGGATTTAACACCCCCAAAAGTAGATAAATACTGGAAATGATGTATAATGGTGATTTTAAGGACAAAAGTCCCGAAGATGCACTAGATTACCTAAAACACATAGCAGAGAATGCACAACATTGCGACACAGTTGGCACTTATGAGTTGTCTATAAAATCACAAACATCTGGTAGATGCATGTTTAACCTTAGGGAAGACCATGACCTTTATACTAAATATGCATCTCTAGCTAAAAAAATTGAGACGTTACAAATAACGAAGAGTGATCATGTCAAGTCAATTCAAGAATATCTCCATGACCAAGTCAGTTCTATAAACACCTTCAAGAAACCAAATCCAATCATATACTCCCATACTTACAATTCTAGTTGGAGAAACCATCCAAACTTCAATTGGAGAAATGATAACCAAGCACAACCATCGCAACAACCTCTCCAAGTACAGTAGAATTTCCAAAATTCTCATCATTATGCACCAAATGTCCCACCCCTAGGAAAACCTTTAGGATATGCTGCATGCATTCATTGAGAAATAGAAAGCCAATAACCAAAATGTGCAAACATTGATTGATCTGAAAGATACTTTTGCCAAAATCACTTCTGCATTGACCATTCATGAGAAAGGAAAGTTTCATGTACAACCACAGCCAAACCCCAAGAGTCAACAAATCTCTCACGAGGGTAGTTCTGGTAGTCAACACATAGACCAAGTCAAATATGTTATTACTCTTCTGTAACGTCCGGTGACCGCGGCGACTTGTATATTACCAAAGCCTGACGACTAATACAGTTCGGAGGCATAATACTTGATAAAAATTATGTTCGAGAAAGTACGTTCTCATAAATGTCATTTGGGACATTCAATAAATCCCTTGAAATTCCGACGCGGAACATAGGTTAAGTCTTGTCCCAAACAACCTTTAGAAATCAGGGCGTAGCATTTTCATACGATCTCTGATTTTTATGAATTTTATATCTCCGGAAAGTTTAGAATGAGAGCTACAAGGCTCGCGTTGGTTATTTGTCCGATTTCAAACCCAAAATGGGTCAAAAATCATAAATTATGTGACTGCTACAGTAATTTCGGGAATAGTATAGATAAAGATGAGGTGGTACAATACTAATCACTCATTCCATCACAAAATCAGCCAAACTTTGTCTATAATTATCACACTATTCACTCTCTTCCTCACACACCAAAAACGTGATGAGTAAAAGGGGGATGGAGGGATTTTCTTTTCTCATATTTAGCTTCATTTCAAAAGCATTTTGATCAATCCTACATGTTTCCAAGCTTAGTAAGTTTCATTTTCTCTTTTCCTCTCCTCATTTTTCAGTTTTAAGCTTGAAAAAGGAAAGACCCATTTCACATAAAGCATACCATAGCATGTGAATTGTTAGATTTGGCATTAATAAGTTGTTGGAATGTATTTTGAGAAGTGTCATGATAGTATTAGCATTTAATGAGATTTATATATGTCTGAATATGTTCAGAAAATTATGTTTTTGAATTTAATGATTCTAGATGATGGTTTGTGTTGGGTTGATGAGATGAGATAGATTTTGAACAATGTTGCAGATTAGGGAATTATTTATGTGATTATGTTGGAGTGTTGGAGTTGGGTTGCCTTGGGGCCATGTAATTGAAGATGATGAATTAACCCTGAATTTAGGGTCGCGTCACGGTGATATGCTTTCGACTTCATGACACGTGTTGATAAGAGGCTCTCTGCGTCGAGTTCACATAGGGGGATGTGCGATACTAAGGACTTAGCGTCGCCACTTGGAGAAAATAGAGGCTCTGCCTCAGTTATGAATCAATACGTGTCGCGATGCCAAAAGGTCCATGACGCGAGGCCAAAATTCCAGAATCAGTTCAGCCTTTTCAATTCCAACTCAATATGTTAGGAGCCATCCTTAGGGTCTCGCATCGACTCTTTTACACAGAATTTGTCATGTCACAAGCACAGTATATTATATAGTGATAATAGTTTCAAGCACATTCTGTGACTTGTATTCTGATTAAGTTTCCCATTAAAGGTCATCACAGGAACCATAAATTACTTCAACGAAGTGAAGTAAGGCTAGCGGGACTCCAAATCAGTGAGTGTACACTCTTTTCTTAAGTTGATTTTACATTATGATTGTTTTAAATATCTGACTTATTTTTACGCACCTAGGACGTTAGTCAATTTTTATTACAGTTATTTCATGAAAGATCATGTTTTAAGATATGATTTAGTAAGAGATATTTTCAATGTATGACTTCATGTTTTCAAGGCATGGGAGAAAAACCCACCTCAGTATGTAACTTGACACATATATGGAATTGACAGACTCAGAGATCGTGTCCACACGTAGTTCAGGACTAGGGATGACATATATCCCTAGATCCTAGATTCAGAGCCTGGAGGGTAGCATAGATCAACACCCCCGGCTCTAGTTCAGTGGCTTGGTCGACGGCGATACTTAACGCCCCAGTACCACTAGTTTTAGGGACTGGTAGTGGCATGCTTTGGGTTACGGTGATACGTAACGCCCCAATTTCATGGATTTTCACTTTTGGCTCTAGTTTGGCTTATGGGGGGATGACGATACGTAATGCCCCATGCGTCAGGTTTTTCAGAGATAGATTTGCAGTGACAGTTTTTCAGATTAAAGGTTTTTAGAGATGTAGTTTTCAGGAACGAAAGTTTATAAAATAGTTTTAGAAAGAAAATCTAGTTTCAGAGAAAAGACTCAGAGTTTGCAGACATAAAATCTTTTACAAAGAGTTTTACAGAAAGATTGTGCTTTTAGATAAGAAAAGAGTTTTCAGAATAAATGGTTTTCTGGTGACAGTTTCGGTTGTAGAACTAAAAGTTTTTATAAAAACACATCAGTTTTTTTTATTTGTCCACTCACTCAGATCGTTCAAATGATCAAACCTTCCTCCCAATTTCTATGTCTTGTAGGTATTCCAGGAGGACAAGCTCGGGAGGATGGATACTGATGGCAGTCACTAGGGTGTTCGGTCCACCAGGTCGAGTCAGAGCTATGTTCAATAGATGACAGAAAATGTCATATATCATATAGTTTGTTTAGTAAAGAGCACACATATAAAGAGTTATAAGTATTCCTTACTAAAGTTGTGATGTGTATTGAATTTGAGTATTTAGTTTGAAAAATGTTATGCATTTATGATATTGAGTTGGGAAATGGTCTTGAAATGAGTTTATACATGAAATGAGTTTATTATTTTAAGAAAGTTAGTGGCTCAGGGGAATAGTACGGCCTCATCCCCGGCGGTAGCATCTCCAAATTGGGGATGTTACATCTTCGCAGTGGTAAAGTCATCCACAAACCTATTCTTGAACATCGTGGAGTTGAAAATAAGTAAGCTTCAGAGGGTAAGAATGGGGTGGATGAACCATTACCTATCATTGATGATAACAATTTTTCACATGCACCTTTATTTCCTCAAGCATTAAAAATAAAGAAATTGAACCATTCCCCATAGGTATATGAAATATTCAAATAGATGAATGTCAATATTCCTTTGTTAGATGCCATCAAACAAATACCATCTTATGTCAAATTTTTGAAAGACTTGAGCACCATTAAAAGAAGACATCAGGTAAGAAAGAAAGTTTTTCTAGCCCGACAGGTAAGTTCAATTCTTTCAACCAATAATACATTAAAATAGAAAGACCATGGTTGTCAAATTGTTTCATGTACTTTTGGAAATCACTAAATTGAACATGCATTGCTTTATCTTAGAGCTAGTGTCAATTTGCTTCATTTTCGGTTTACCAATAAATTAATATTGGCGAGTTAAAACCAACTTCAACTACTGTTTTACTTGCTAATATATCAATCAAGGTACCGAAAAGGATTATGGAAGATGTGTTATTACAAGTCGATTCCATATATCATGTGGATTTTGTTGTATTGGAAACACAACCTGTTGCAGATAGTTACATGCCAATTCATGTACTATTTGGTCATCATTTTTTAGCAACAGCTAATGCCTTAATAAATTGTAGAATTGGAATCATAAATTTGTCCTTTGGCAAAATGATGTTGTAGCTTAATGTTTTCAACATGTGCAAACTACCATACGATGAGGATAGTGAAAACGAGAGCATGAAACTAATTGAACCAATTGTGGAGGAATATATTCAGGGGAGTTTATCTGATCCAATGGAAATTTATACAATTATTTTTTTTGAATCAAGTACGCAATTAGATTTGGATATTCCTAATGATTTTTCACTTGATTCTACACAGGTACTGGAAGATGATGGAGAGAAGTAAAATTTTGAGGAACTAGGAATACTTGAAGACGAGAAAAATGAGGAAGCACCCAAATTGAAATTAAAAACTTTGCCAGAAAAATTAAACTATGATTTTCTTGGAGATGAACAAACTTACCCTGTGATAATTTCTTCCGCTCTTACAAGCGATCAAGAAGGTAAGTTATTTGTTTTGAAAGAACATAAAAATGGAATTGGATGGACTTTAAAATACATAAAAGACATTAATCATTTACAATGCACACGTAAAATACATTTAAAAGATAATGTCATAACACATCGATCACCTAAAAAAATGTTAAACCCCTATATGAAAAATATGGTTAAAATAAGAGTCCTTAAATTTCTTGATTCATTCATCTCTTACATACCTAGTTTGAAGAAAATCGTCTATGCTAAGAAATGAAGAGCTAAACAATTAGATGTTTGTTATAAATGCGCACATTGGACGTGCAACACTCATTGTCATTCTTTAGGAATGATGTTTAATAATCGCGAATATAAAATTCAATCCATTAAAGATGGCTTGAGTAAAGAGTCCATAGATAATAAATCATTGACACTTGAGACGAATCCTAATGGATTTGATAAACTGATTTGCAATTTACATACATAATTTCAAAAAGAAAGACAACAATATAATCTTGGGAATCTGACTTTAAATGACCATGTTTGTCAATTTATAAGAAAATTGGATGGGAAACATATCCCATATCCATATAGAGCGTTCAAGCCGTTACATGACATAAAACTCGAGGAAGATGTGAGCCACAATCACAACTACTAGTAAATATATTTTAATTTATTGTTTTGATTTCCTTTACTTTAAATTATTATTTTTAATTACTTTAATTTATTGTTTGGATTTCCTTTACTTTAATTTTGCCGACGGTATCTAAACTTTTTGAATTTCACGATCTATTTTATTGTTCATCTGACAATTGTCATTTTGCAGTTACTAGTGCTTTTATTACTCACCCTTTTTCATGATCCATAAATACAACTCGTCATTTCTCTCTTCGACACATCCAGATAAGAGAGAACAAAAATAGAGAAAAATTTGAGACGACGAGTCACTAATATCTGTGTATTTTATAGAACTAGCTCTGAAACTAAATCAGAATTTGTTTAGGCTGCAAAAGAATTGGGTAGAGTTATGACGGAAAGAAACATGCACTTAGTATATGGCGGTGGTAATATTGGATTGATGGGATGTGTTTCAAAGGCATGCAAAAAGGTGGCAGTTAAGTTTTGGGGATCATTCCAAAACCTTTGGCAGTCGAAAACCTCATCGAAAATTCAAATGGAGAAAAATACATTGTCTCAGGTATGTTTGAAAGACTTACTGAAATGATTAATCATGCTGACATTTTTATTATTTTACCACGTGGACTGAGCATATTGGAAGAAATATTCACATCATTGGCGAACTTCAACATTCACCGAAAACTCATTGGACTACTTAATGTTTATCATTTTTCAATTTTCTTTTAGTATTTCTTGAGGATGCCAAAAGACTTGGGTTCATTTCAAAACCGGTAAAAGATATTGTCCTAACTGTAAGAAAAGCTGATGAATTATTTGACCAACTCTTAGCTTATGAACCAAAAATCGACCTCATTCTTTCCAAGTTGAACTGGTATGATAACGATCATGGCAAAAAGCGTAGAATCGACTTGAATCTTAATCTGTAAATTGTTTTCATTTAAATAGTTGTAGATGAAATTGTCAATTTAGTTAGGGGATAGTTGACTAGATAGTTTTCGTTTTTATGTTGTGTTTTACTTCAAAAAAATTATTTTCATTTTTGTGTTGTTGTTTTATGTAAAAAAAAAAAGTTTTTTATGTTGTTATTTTGTGTGTAAGAAATTAAAAATTGATTTGTGTTGATTTTTTTGTGTTTTTTTTTAAATACACACAAACCAACAATAAATTATTCACTAATCAAGTGAAATTATTGTTCAAAGATGGCAGTGTAAAGAGTTTTCGCTCCTGAGATGCATCTCAATGTTTCGTAACAAGTTATTTTTCTTGCTTTCTTTTTGAATCAATTAAAATTATGAATTCTTCATAATATTGATTAAATTTGATCTTCATATGGTCATTTGACTGGTATTATCAACATTCACGGTAACATATGATCGTGGGTTGTAAGTGAAAATTTTATAATATTCTGTTCTCTAGTTTGTTGGAGGTAGAACCTAAAGGCGGTGGAATTTATGTTTTTATTCATAAAAAACTATCCAAGCTTTTACTTTGTAATTGTACATCTTGCCTCAGCAAGCAGTGATTGTTTGCGTAAAATGGTAGAGCTTGATTTAGTTTTAAAAATATGATAATAATAATAATCAAGCTTTTACATAGTAAACAGAAATCTTGCCTCAGTAAATAATGATTGTTCGCGTAAAACGGTAGAACTTGATTTTTTTTTAAATGTGTGAATAAGTTCGATTTCATAGCCTCTCTAACTCGAGAAATTAAGTCTGTAGGGGTGTTTTAACACTTAGAGCCCTAAGGCCAATTGGTCTGGGAGTCACTGGCCCAAAACTCGTTATAAGGGTTAAAGAGAAAGCTTAAGGAAATTAGAATACTTTTTTTATTTTTAACATCTGAGATCCGAGCAATAAGTCTGTAGGGGTGTTTTAACACTTAGAGCCCTAAGGCCAATTGGTATGGGAGTCACTGGCCCAAAACTTATTATAAGGGTTAAAGAGAAAGCTTTAGGAAATTAGAAACTTTTTTCTTTTTAACATCTGAGATCCGAGCAATTAAGTCTGTAGGGGTGTCTTAACACCTAGTGTCCTAAAGCCAACTGGTCTGGGAGTCACTGGCCTGATCGGTGAAATAACTCATGTTACACAAGCGCACGTATCGTTCAAGTAGTATAAAATCTATCGATCTCGTGAGGACTTATTACTAATGCTATTAATTAATGAAGCTAAATTTCTACAAGAATCTAACTAAAGTTGATTGTTGTTTGGATGGTGATTTTTATCTAAAACAAACAAATAAATAAAACTAAGGTAGATTTCAAAAGGAATTAATGATATGAAAATGTCCATGGTTGTGAATCCTACCAATATCTTTCTACAGATGAGTTAATTATTTTATGCTTGTGTAATGTACTAGTTTATTAACCCGAAACACGAAAATATGTAAAAGCCTCTTCCGATGGTCAGATGCAAACACCCAAAGTAACCCAATTAACTATATTCCTATGTTAATTAAGAAACTCTGAATTCATTAAGTTTAAGTTCCAATTATGGCTACCAACGCCGGACAAGTATATTCATATCCTGGAAGGAAACCTTTAAGGTGAATGTGAGATCGTAAGTTATTGAGTCAACGGCTAAACCTAAAATCCCATTTCCAAGTTCATTTTAAGTTTACTTAATCAATCTTATTAGTGAAAAATTAGCAAGAAGCATTAAGAACTAAACTCAATAAATAAATCAAAACATAACACAAGACATAAGAAAAGTTAACTTATTAAATCATTGATATTGGTTTTCATCACAACCCTAGATAACGTATTTAGTTACAACATATATCTATGACTACTAATGAAATTAATAAACAAGGCATCATACAATATGTTGAAAACTAAAAAGTTGAAATAAAACAATGAAATAAAATGTTGGGATTAGGGGATCCACTTTTAATATTTCAAATCTAGAAATCTCCTTTATTATAATATAAAAATTTACATTATAGTACCAACTGACCATATAGGCAGTGTCCAATTAAGTAATGTTTTAATTAATTCCAACTCAACCTAAAGAGGGTATCCAATTAAGTCAGGTTAAAATTAATTTAATTAAGTCCAACCGACCAAAAAGACGATATCCAATTAAGTAAGGTTTTAAGATAATTTATATATTATAAAATATGAGAGATTTACCTAAATTATCATAGTAAAAGTTTCACCTTTCACCCCAGTAGAAAGAAATTACCTACTCATGCTTTGAAATAAAAACACACAAAATTTTATTATTGAAATAAAAATAAAATACAAAAAGTTAAATAAACACACAAGATACTCTCTTCTTAGTATTACAGAGAAATCCTCATAAGAAAGTAAAAAAAATTCCTTCTGATTTAGGCTTATATTTATAGGCATCAAAATCGGCCCGCGTCGCGATGCTCCAAGTGTTCTGCGTCGTGACGCGTGCTATAGTAGATGGCAGCTGCATTATTGTGTCAGCGTCGTGACACTAAAGGGCTTGGGCGTCGTGACTCATGCTACAGTTATGACATAGTGATGATGCAAGTGATGACGCATTTCGGTAGCACATGATTGGCTCGGTGTCGCGATGCAAAGGGCTTAAGCGTCGCGACGCCCACGAAGTAAATTTCCCATTTTTCCATTTTCATCTGTTTTTCGTCGTTTTAGCCCCGATTTGATTCTATTGAGTCCCTGTAGGCACTGCATTTTTGCATATAAGTCCCGATGATGAGCCTCGTGCGGAAGTCACGGGAAACAGATGTCGGAAGGGAAAAGTCAGAAATCAATACCGCGTTGGATTTAATTCGTTTGCTTAGCCTCGAGTTTGCTCATTGAACCTCTGTTTTAACTGGTAGCCTTGGCCCAAAATCCCCGCAACCCATACTAAGTCCACCAAGACATCAACCCCACGCAAAAATACTCCAAGAATTCCCCCATTGCCAAGAACCCGACCTCTTTCTTGACACCTCGCACGACTCACACCTTGCACATTCCTCACACTTTAGCACACACGGCCTTCACTCTCAAAAGCACACATGTCACAGCACTCACTGCCAAGACAGACACACACCGACTCACACATACTGCCAAAACAAACTGCCTCTAAACACTCACGCACAAACACTTTGCTGGCAGCCCTCTCACTCACACACATCGAACATGATGAAGACACACCACTCACAAACCTAGACACACACACGTCCCTCACAAAGACACTCATGCACACAACACACACTCACAACCCCTCACACCTTGCACTCACACACTACACAAGAAGCCAAAACAAGCCTAGCCACCTCACATCCCACTCTCAACAAAGCCATTTAATAGCCTCCACCAACAGCTCCCAATTAAATGACATTTCCATTAAGTCAAATACAATATTAAATAACCATCCACCAAACAACAAAGCAATTAAATAGCCTCCCTATCAATGCAATCCACCAATAACCTCAACCATCTCCTATAAGAAGCACAAGTCATCTACATTCTTCCTGTAGCTTGATTCACGAAAACACAAAAGAAATAACCATGGCTGATTCACGCAAAAAGCACTCCAAAATCCCTCTCCATTGCAGCCACACGTGAACTCCAGTAACGAACCAACCAATAGAGCCAACAACCCCTCAGCCGAGACTACTCATCAACAAACCATTCATCAGCCACAAGCCACCCACAAATAACTAAATCACTTAGCCTGTTGGACAAAATGACCCATAGCGTCACTATTTGCACAGATCATTGTGTTGTTGTAGCAAATTAACACTGTGACAAGGAAATTGCACTCTCATCATTGTGATTAGATCACCATAGATATATATAAATGAAGAGAGGTCCCTATGATTAGTTCCTGGACTGAGAATGATATGAGACAGTATCAGTCCCCGAAGGATTAATCATTAAATATCCCTAGCCGGAGTATTATCGAGACTGGACATCGATAATGCGGAATAGGCTAGTATTGCACTTGTGCACGTTGTGAGGGCACAACGGCATAGTTCTCATATACATAAGTGTTGGAGACTTATGCAAGTGCGATAGGAGGTCGTGTTTCACCGATGGTAAGGGAAACAGCTTCGCTCTGGATAGACCCTTCGGAATCCCATTGGTATTATGACTATGTGTCTATGGGAGGCCGAAATCAAGGTAGGTGTGTATAGTCTTAACCTGAGACTTACATCGCTAATACTTACGATAATCGATAGACTTTGGTCTTGGTGGTACAGGCTTTAACCGGTTCTGCGTACACCACTTCTGGGTTTATCAGAGAGTCGTAGTGTATTGGATGTGAGGTCAAGACGGAAGTATCACTCCAGTCATAGTGGAGATGATGTCACGCAGGATACGGTATTAGTGCTCTTAAGTGCTGCGCGGCCATCGGGATATTATGACAAGGTCATGTATATCCGATTATAGAGACTAGTTACCAGACATCTGACATGTGCTTAGTACGGGGCAGACACTTATCCAGCCCCAGGCCTAGCACGTGACTATCTGATACTGGGCCGATATGCACAATACAATGGTATACTACGCTTGATACAGATCTTAAATATTCTTAGATGAATATGACGGAGAATTGGGTAGACTTGGTGCTTTGCTAGAAGCCAACCTTGTCTTGTAAATCGGTAAAACGTAGTACTTGGTACTCACGTGTTCGGATAGTCCGATGACCGATTTGACTGCCAACATATCCGGGGATCTCATGGGTCGCTTCCCAAAGATTCACCGATGACGTATGACTCATACTTATATTAATCTGGGAATAATATGATGAGAGAGAGAATTAATCTGGGATTAATTTCGGAGACACTTTATCTAGGATAAAATATCAATTGAAGAGAGAGAAATATTGATTTGGAATTAATCGAGGAATTAATATATTTGATATATTAAACGAAATTAGATTTCGACGCGGAATTAAAATTAGATTTTAAATTCGGGCGAGCGAATTAATTTAGAATTAATTCGTTAGCGACGTGAATAGTGATTTCGCTAGGCGTAATCATTTAATTACGACGCGACGAAAAATTCGTTAATTTAGAATTAGCGAATCCGAGCCCGAGATTATTTACGAGCGCATTCGCATTTCGAAATCGAGCGTCAAATCATTAGTCGCATCAAGCGTCAAATCACTTGTCATTTTGAGTGATGTGACTTGACACTTGATTGAGTTGACTTGATGTGATGAGTGATGTATGTGGTTGGGAATTAAACCCAAATGTGTGTGAAATGAATTTCAAATGAAATTCAAATGCATTTGATGCATAAAGTGTTGGTTTCTATAATTAGTCCCAAAGAAAGATTAAGCCATAGAAATACAAATAACATACATGCAAAGCTAGAAATATGGCGGAATCATACTTACTAAGCTTTGTGACGAAAATGGTGAAGACAATCCTTGAGTCTTCAAGGTGGAAGTTTCGGCCAAGCAAGAAGATGGAGAGAAGCTGCGAATCTTCAAGTGTTCCAAGCTCCAAGGTTGTTTCCCTATCACCTCTTTTGATCCTTGCTTGTGCTAGCAAAAATGGAGAATGAAAAACAATTTTTCTGCCTTTGGTTTGAAGCTCACGGCGTGAGAAAGGGAGAAGGAGAGGAGTGTTAGCCTTTTCAATTTTTGGTTCTCTTTCCTTTTGTTACCAAAAAACGTGAGAGACAAAATG
>SKCR01051877.1:0-38261 GCA_019454045.1 Zanthoxylum bungeanum | reverse complement strand
TTAGTATTTTAGGGACTAATTTTCATTAATATAATATTCCAAACATTACATTTATCAAATTAAAGTGTAATTAACACAACTAATTAATCAATCTAACATTTCCAAAATATTAATTAATCTAATTAATCATGCTCAATCATTCCAATTCATGTCCAACACAAATTAAAGCAAAATAAAGTCTTTAACAACATGCTTCTCATGGCAATTGACAAAAAATAATCATGCAATTTGATTTCAATCCAATTAAATCAACATTCAACATTTATTTCATGCCATTAACATATCCAAGTGTCTAATTTCAAAAAATCACCATGAGATAATCCTAGGGTAGTATTCGGCCATGTGAGGAAAATTGGGGAAATTTGATCTAATCAATTTTTCAACAATCCAATGATGCACAACTCTAAGTTATTATCATCTAACATCAACCAAACAATCAATTTTGAATTATCATGCTCCAAGCAAAAATACCCAAATAAAGTTTACGAACCCTAGAATTCAAAATCACATTTAGAAGGCTCTGATACCATTGTTAGTCTCTAAGACATGCTTCCAAGATCCTAAGTGTGATTTGCGTGTGAATTAACCAATAAAGTTACGGAATTACTTACAATGGTTTTGGGAGAAATTTCAAAAATTTCTCCAAGCTTGTGTTGAGTTGTTTAACCCTTGGGTGAGTTTCCCTATCACCTTGTTAGACTCTCCAAGTGCTAGCTTTGATGAATTTTGAAACAAAAATTCAATACCAACTTAGAGAGAAAATCGGCAATGAGAGGAAATGAGAGAGATGAGTTAATAGTTTCAAGACTTTCGGTTGTTGTGTGTTTTAAATGAGTGCATTACTATTGCCAACTACTTACATTAATGTGTTGACATTTTATGTAAGTTGTGGGTCCCACCACATGTAAATTCCAAATTTAAGTTGGCTTCTCCAACACACAACTAGACTTGGGCCCGGGTTCGTTTAATTCCCAATTAAACGAATTTATCGTCGCGACATAATTAAATCCAATTTAATTAAATAATTATGCCTCGCAAAATTATTACGATAGTCACTTTCGAATTAATTCAAAATTAATTCGTTCGCCCGAATTAAAATCCAATTTTAATTTCGTATTGAAATCTTATTTCAATTAATATATCTTATATATTATTTTAGCCCAAATAAATAAATTGAATAGAAAAATCAAATTTAACTATTAAATTTATTTTATCGATTAATTCTAAATTAATCACGTTCTCTCTTCTATACGAATTTAATCCCAGATTAATTCTTGCAGCAATTAATCTCAGATTAATTTTCTCTCTCATAATTAATCCCAAATTAATTCTATTCGAGTCAAATGCCAATGGTGAATCATTGGGAAGCGACCCAAGAGATTCCTGGATATGTTGGCAGTAAATCTGGTTATCGGACATCCGAACACGTGCGTACCTCGTACCACCTTCTCACTAATTTATAAGACATGGTTGGCTTCTAGCAAAGCACTGTGCCTACCCAATTCTCCAGAAATATCTGCCGAGGAATATTATTTGTATCAGGCGTAGTAATACGAATGTAATACGTAATACGATCCAGTATCGGATGTCACATGCTAGGCCTAGGGCTGGCTCTGTGTCTGCCCCACACGAAACATATATCGGATCCCGAGTAACTAATCTCTGTATTTGGAAAGTCATGACCTAGTCATACTTTCCCAATAGCTGCAGTTTTTAAGAGTACTAGTTCTGTATCATGTGTGACCATCAGCTCCATATGATTGAAGTGATACTCCCATCTTGACATCACATCCAATACACTACGATTCTCAGTAAACCCAATACAGGCGTACACAGAACCTGTTAAAGCTCCGGACGACCAATACCAAAGTAAACTGATTGTCGCAAGTAATAGCGACGTAAGTCTCAGGTTAAAGATCACATACACCTACCCTGATTCGAATTCCCATAGACACATAGTCATACTACTAATAGGAATCCGAGTGGGTCTATCCAGAGCAAATTGTTCCCGGTCCAACGGCTAAGAGAGCCTCTTATTACACTTTCATAAGTATTCAATACCTAAATATATGAGAACTATGTCGTTAAGCTTCAATAACGCGCAAAATTGTAATACTAGTCTATTCTGCATCATCAATGTCCAGTCTCGATAATACTTCGACTAAGGATGATTAATGATTAAACCGTTCATGGATTAATATTGTCTCATATCTTATTAATCTGATTTATCCATATGGACTTTTATCATTAATATATCCAAGTAATCTAATTACAATAATGATAAAATAGCAATTTCCTTTTGTCACATAGTTAATTTGTACAAAAACATAATGTCTTTTACAAATAGTGATGCTATGGGTCATAATTGTCCAACAGGTAAGGGAAGAGGAGACATGAGAATTGTTATTGATGGGTCTGTTAGCTCATAAGGGTGTGGGGCTGGGATCATCCTTAGAAATACATACGGTGAAGAGCTGAGCTATTCTTTAAAAGGTTTGCGTTTGATGCAACCAATAACAAGGCCGAGTATGAAGCGATCCTGGCAGGACTGAGGCTTTGTGATGTGGTCGGGGCAAGAGATGTGATAGTGAATAGTGACTCACAGCTGGCTGTCTAGTAGTTGAACGATGGGTTCCAAGCAATGGAGCCTAATATGATAGTTTACCTCACAGAGGTGAAAAAATTGGTAGAAAGAATGGGGAATGTGACCATCGAGCATGTCGGTCGAGAGAATAATCAGCATGCAGATTCATTGGCCCAGATGGCATCGTCCATCAAGGTTAATATTCCTTGGGTCATCCTCTTAAAGATCTTAGAACCTAAGAGTGTGGAAGGTTCTAGTTTGATGGAGGTAAAGGCCGAAGTTAAACCTGTTGGGGCAGTTGTGGAACCCCTAGACTCGGATCGATGCCCGTGGATATCAAGTATTGGTGAAATTTTAAATAATTTAATAAAATAATATATTTTATTACGAGTGTATAGGAAAAAAACCGGGACTGAATCGGAGTCTGGAAACTCCAGAACGAAGAAAAACAAAATCAGCGCGAGTAGAGTGCACCGTGCGCACGCGCACCGTGTGCGTACAAGGCCATTTTTTTTCATTGGAGACAATACTTCAGCTCTCTAGAAATTTTCCAGAGAGCTGAAGCAATTAGGGTATTTTACCATAATTACTTCGGGTCTTCCCTAAATACTTCAAAAACACCCCAAATTAATTTTTAATTTCAAAACCAACATCAACACATGTTATAGAATAAAAATCAATTTTTTTTTAAAATATCAAATATTTTTACAAAAACATAAATTTATTCTAAATACGTCTTTGAGTAAATTTTGAATCCAATACATAAACCAAATTAAAATCCCAATAAGAAATGTCTCGTGAATAATTCTAGGTCACCCAAAGGTGGTCAAGTGATTCTGGAATGATAGCCATAGCACTAGGCTTTAATCTAGAGTTCCAAACTCTAATTTATGTTTATGTCTAACAAAAATATTTTGACCCAATTACAAGCATATTATGTTTATACTTCCAAAGCATCCTAACACAATTTATTAGCCTTATTTCAACATTAAGCTATGTGATCATGCATCTAATACATAATTCATAACTTAAGAGAAGTTCAAACTTACCTAGCAAGCTTGATGCAAGATCCAATCTACTTCTTTTTTGTTGAAATGGTTGGAGAATCTCCAAGGTGTGCAAGCTTCACTTCAAGATTCAATCTTGATTTCTCATAGATGAAATATTGTAGAGACTCACAAGCTTCTCAAAACACTTCTCTAACTTAGGCTAATTTCTCTAAGAATTTTCTTGTACTTGTACTTGTTCTTGTAATTAAAACCTTCATAATGCTTGCTATTTATAGCAAAACTTAGGCAATTTTTAATTAGTAAAAGTTGTAATCGACTTTTAAGTGGGCTTAATCCAATTTGTCCAATATGTATAATTAGGTGTGACTAATCTCCATTGTCTCACACTTTGATTTAATCCAATTAAATCAAGCTAATGATTAGGAAATAAATTAATTAAATATTTTCCACTTTGATTAATCCAATTAAATCAAGCCAAAACCACTTATTATTACATACTTACAATTACCATAATATCCTCAAATGGTAGAGATAATTATGATTTTACAATTAAGCCCTTGTGTAATTATTAAAGTAATCCAATGAGGTCAAACTAAATAATCAATGTTATCCAATAACACTTGATTATCTTAGTTGATAATTATAATATCGAATATTATCTTTTATCAAAATTAATCAGCTACCCAAGTGCTTAACGAGTACACTTCATATTGGGACTCTCTAAGTTCAGACACGTTCATCATAGAAGCCTGTCTAATATGTACGTAATTCGACCACCTTCGAATTCGTGAAGAACATGAACGACCTTTCTGATCTATACAATTCGAGGTCATCACATATGTTTAATAATCCCTTTGTCATAGGCTATCCGAGTTGTGCTTAGGAAACATAGAATATACCGTCAAGTTTCTGAGGTGCACATCTCATATCGACATGTCCACGATTCATCATAACTGATGCGATCCACCCTAGGTGATCAACTTTGGCAAAAGATTTAAGAATCGCGACTTTACTCACATGGATACCGAAACCTCTTATGGTATACATATCGGCCGATGAATCCTATCTTATTTCGCACTTGATTACTGAGTGCATCGGTCCACACCAAACGAACATCTAGAGGCCAGACCATGAAAGGTTTCTGACATACATGGCATCAAAGTGTGGAGGATCTCACACAAAATCAATGTTATCCTATAGTCAAAGGATTATATATGCTACTCGACTCGAGGAGATTCCTATTGACGGTGGTGTGTACTTCCAACTATTAGGAATCACCTATGAGTCATTCAGTATTCGTTTTAACGAATACCCACATGTTTATATGAGTTTCCAAAACTCATGGTACATCGAGTTAAACCATTGGAACTCCAATTCTAATATTCGACATGTGCCAGTCTTATAGGTTATAGGAATTCGACCGTATTTCAAAACCAACGACTAGGAATATTTACTTTAATAATAGTTTACACCTAGTGTCAAGACTATTCTAAGGTCGATGTCATTCTTAGCATATCTATACATCAATCTAATACGCATAATGACAATACCATTAATAACTGGATGGTACCGTAGTCTCATCCCCTCCACATGTTTATCGAATAACTTAAGAGGTAAGACCTTTGTAAGTGGATCTGCTACATTGTCTAGTCCTTGAACCTTCAAGACCAGTATGTCTTTTCATTCAATTATCTCTCTAATTAAGCGGTATTTTCTTTCCACGTGTTTAGACTTGGAATGCGCCCTCGGCTCCTTAGCCTGCATAATGGCTCTGTTATTATCACAGTGCAATGGAATCGAATCCACAATACTAGGCACAATGCCAAGTTTTGTGATAAAATTTCTAATTCAAATAGTTTATTTAGCAGCTTCTGAAGTCGCTATAAATTCTGCCTCAGTGGTGGAATTAGCTGTTGAGCCTTGTTTTGAACATCACCAACTAATCGCACCACCGTTAAGGGTAAATATGTATCATGATGTAGATTTTATATCATCTGGATCTCCTTGGAAGTCGGAGTCTATAAAACCCTTAACTTGTAGTTCATCTTCTTCATATATCAGAAACTTATCCGTAGTACCTTTAAGACATTTCAGGATATATTTCACGGCTGTCCAATGATCATTACCTGGATCAGATTGATATAGGCTGGTCACACTGACGCCTCAACTGATGTCAGGTCTAGTACATACCGTAGCATACATTATGCTTTCAATACAAGAAGCATATGTCAAGTTAGATATCCTAACTCTATGTTCCTCAATTTGAGATGCCATTTTCTTCGAAAGGTGTATGCTGTATCAGAAAGGTACATTTGCTGCCTTGCAGTTGGTCAAACCATACCTTTCTAACATCTTATCTATGTACATCGATTGTGACAACCCTATAAGCTTCATAACTCTATCCCGGTAGAGCCTTATACCTAGTATATATGATGTTTCACCCATATCTTTCATGGAGAAGTTCATGCAAAGGTAGGCTTTCACACTTTACATCAATCCTATATCATTTCCAATGATAAGGATGTCATCTACAAACAAGACTAGAAAAACTATCATGCTCCCACTCACTTTCTTATAAACACTTGGTTCTTCCTCGTTCTTGAAGAATCCAGATAATCTAATTATCTCATCAAAATGACGATTCCAGCTTCAGGATGCCTGTTTAAGACCATAAATAGACTTTTGGAGCTTACAAATCAAGTTTGAAGACTCACTGGATACGAAACCCTTTGGTTGTTCCATATAGATATACTCCTCAAGGAATCCATATAGGAAAGCGGTTTTCACATCTATCTGCCATATCTCATAATCATGCTATGCAACAATGGCTAAAAGAATCCTAATGGATTTTAGCATGGGTACTGATGAAAAAGTTTCCTCATAGTCAATCCCAGGACGTTGAGTGTAACATTTCGCTACCAGTTGGGCCTTAAAGATTTCCACCTTTCCAACGGGCCCACGCTTCCTTTTGTAAACCCATTTACAGCCAATAGGTTTAACTCATTCAAGAAGTTCAAATAATTCCCAGACTTGATTGGCATGCATTGAATCCATTTCGGATTTCATGTCTTCCTGCCATTTTCCCGAATCGATATCCAATATCGCTTCTTTATACATAGTCGGATCTGTTTCCTCCAAGAGGATAACATCAAGGCTCATATCAGATGTTAAAAATAGTCTTTCAGGAGGCCTTGATATTCTATTCGACTTACGTAGAACATGTGTAGTAGATCCTTCACCTATTTGGATCTCTGGTTCCATCTCAGGTTCCTTAATGTTGGGATCAAACTCATCAAGTTTAATCTCTCTACAATTCCCACTTTCTCTCAAAAATTGCTTTTCAAGAAAAGTTGCAAAGCGTACAACAAATACATTTCATTGTTCAGAATTGTAGAATTGATATCCAATGGAATTATCAGGATATCCAAAAAACCTACATTTATACCCTCTGGGTGCTAGTTTATCCCGCTGCGCAATTCTAACGTATGCAGGACAACCCAAAATCTTTAAATATCCAAGAATTGGATTTCTGTCGAACCATATCTGATAGGGGGTCGTAGAAACAGCTTTCGATGGAACCTTATTGAGTATGTAGGCAGCAGTTAGTAAAGCATAAACCTAAAGGTAATAAAGAAGATCAGTATAGCTCATCATAGATCGTACCATATCCAATAAAGTATGATTTCTTCGTTCAGACACACCATTGTGTTGAGGTGTTCCTGGTGGGCTATATTGGGCAAGAATTCCATTCTCCCTTAAATAATTTCTGAATTCTTCACTCGTGTATTCACCGCCTCGATCTGATCTAAGGCACTTGATGAATTTACTGGTTTGTTTTTCTACTTCATTTCGGAATATTTTGAACTTGTCAAATTTTTCCGACTTATGTTTCATCAGATAGACATATCTATATCTAGACTTATCATCCGTGCAAGTCACGAAGTATGTTGAACCATCATGAATGGCATGATTTAATGGACCACACACATTTTTCTGAATTAGTTCCAATAAATCTCCAGCACGGTGTCCAACACTTAGAAATGGGGCCTTTGTCAACTTCTCTTGGATACATGACTCACAAATTGGATAATGATCTAAAGTAAGATTTTCAATCAAACTTTCATTTACCAATTTGGATAGACGTCTAACACCTATGTGGCCCAATCTCATATGCCATAATTCAATATTATTTAATTTAGATTTCCTACTTGTATTTTCCTCTATATTAAAGACATATTTACAAATTTCTAAAACATAGTGATCGTTTGATAAAGAACATTCACATTTCAATAAATTATTTTTATCATATAAACATAAAGTTTCATCCTTAATATTTATTTTATATCCTTCTTTATCTAATATTGGCAATGATATTTTTTGTCTGATAAATGAGAGAACATAATAACAGTCATGCAAATCTAATTTACATCCATTGGGGAGATCTAAAACAATTGTTCTTATGGCCTTGATATCCAATGTCTCGCCATTGCCAACTCTAAGCTAGATCTTGCCTTTATTCAACCTTCTTCTTATCCTCATTACATGCAGGGAGTTGCAAATATAAGTAGGAATGCCAGTGTCTAACACCCATCCACTATTTGCATCTAAGGCTAATGAGATGTCAATAATTGGAAAAATAAAAAGCGTACCTGAGGGTCCTACTTTTCCTTTCAGCTCTAGACAGTCCTTCTTCCATTGTCAAAACTTCTTGCAATGTAGACATTGATCACGAGCTATTTGCGGTTTTACGCCTTTGCGCTTCTTTGAGTTCTCTTTTTTGCAATCTTCTTCATCCTCATCTTTATTTTCTTTGACTTCCCAGAAGTTTTTGAAGAGTCAGCTCTGCCATGGAGGTACAATGTGGGGTTGCCTTTCTTCAAGTAATGCTCCGCCGTGCGTAACATGTTATGAAGTTCTTCATAGCTAGCTTGCATCGAATGCATATGGAAGTTTAATACCACAACAGCATAAGAACCAGGAAAAGAAGACATAATCAAATTACGGCCCAGCCATTCATCAATCACAATGCCATGTCGTCCCAGGTATCGAATCCCGTCGATCATGTTCAAAACATGAATTCTGACAGCTCTTCCATCCTTGAGTTCAACAATGAATAATTCCTTAAAACTTTGATAAAGTTCGATCTCTTGATTTGCCTCGAACAACTCCTTGAGTGTTTGCATGATGCTCCAAGCATCAGGTACCTCTATGTATTGTCTTAGCAAATCTGGAACCATCGATCCCAAGATGTAGGATTTCACCTTAAGATTATCATCCTTCCATCTATTAAAAGTTTCTCGCTCTTCTGGAGTGGAGTCAGGATCGATTATAGCAGGCAATGGATTGACAGTGACATAAGTCAACTCTTCAAACTCCAGGACAAGGCGTATGTTCATTTCCCATTCGAAATAGTTATCGGCTCCTTTTTGTTTATTGGTATCCAAAAGTTTCATCAATGGATTAGCAGCGGCCATCTACAAGACAACATTTTAAATAGTAGCATAACATTTTTCATTTCAAAAATAATAATATTAATTGATTATCGAATTTTAAATCTATTAGTGCCATCCCACTACTTTACGTAATTTCGTAATCTCCCTTAATGGAAGAATAGAAATTTGACTATCAAAATTTCATAGCGGGAAGTGGATCCCATGACATTTACTTCAACCTCACACTAATGACGATATTAGCCTTTATAAACTCATTAGGTAGACCTCCAAGGTCAATCACATTCATATGACTCCTAGTTTGGTCCTGAACTATTTTTTATCCTTACACTATCGACGGTCTTGGATTAGGACGTATTATGGGTGTATACTTGTCAATGTGCACTAATGAGCTTCGTATGTACACCCTCACAATAATGACGGTCTTGGGCATTAGTAATAAGAAATCATTCATCTCCGTATTGACAAGACAAACCATCCAATAATGCTCCAACTTTATTAATACTATTACTTAAATAAAGTAATCACCTAATCACGGGAGATTTATGACAATCAAGTCACTAATTTAATTAGGTCAAAATTTTAATTTAAAACATGCTTTACATATCGAATATTTCTTATGCATAATTAAATTAAAATTACTATAGCATAGATTCAAAAACATGTGTTGTGTGGTTAAGCCTTGCTACTGATACCATTCTGTTGGGGCAGTTGTGGAACCGGATCGGTGCCCCGGGCAGCGGAAATGGGTCTAACCTATGAATATAAAGTATGGGTGTAATTTTAAATAATTTAATAAAATAATATATTTTATTAAGAGTGTATAGGAAAAAATCGGGACTGAATCGGAGTCCGGAAACTCCAGAACGAAGCAAAATAAAATCAGCCCACGTAGCGCGTACCGTACGGGCTACATTGCACGCACATATTGTTCCCGCTACAGTGCAGGCACGCATTGTGCACGCACAAGGCCCTTTTTTCTTTTTTCTTTTTTGGTGTCATTACAAACAATACTTCAGGTCTCTGGAAAATTTCTAGAGAGCTGAAGCAATTAGGGTATTTTACCCTAATTACTTCTGGTCTTCCCTAAACACTTCAAAAACACCCAAAATTAATTTTTAATTTCAAAACCAACATCAACACATGTTATAGAATAAAAATCAAGTTTTTCAAAATATCAAATATTTTTACAAAAATATAAATTTATTCTAAATACGTATCTGCGTAAATTTTGAATCCAATACACAAACTAAATTAGAATCCCAATAAAAAATGTCTCGTGAATAATTCTAGGTCACCCAAATATGGTCAAGTGGTTCTACAATGTTAGCCATAGCTCTAGGCTTTAATCTAGAGTTCCAAACTCTAATTTATATTTATGTCTAACATAAATATTTTGACCCAATTACAAGCATATTGTGTTTATACTTCCAAAGTATCCTAACACAATTTATTAGCCTTATTTCAAAATTAAGTTATGTGATCATGCATCTAATAGATAATTCATAACTTAAGAGAAGTTCAAACTTACCTAGAAAGCTTGATGCAAGATCCAATCTACTTCTTTTTTTGTTGAAATGGTTGGAGAACCTCCAAGGTGTGCAAGCTTCACTTCAAGATCCAATCTTGATTTCTCCTTGATGAAATATTGTAGAGACTCACAAGCTTCTCAAAACACTTCTTTAACTTAGGCTAATTTCTCTAAGAAATTGCTTGTACTTATACTTGTTCTTGTAATTAAAACCTTCCTAAAGCTTGTTATTTATAGCAAAACTTAAGCAATTTTTAATTAGTAAAAGTTGTAATCGACTTTTAAGTGGGCTTAATCCAATTTGTCCAAATATGTATAATTAGGTGTGACTAATCTCCATTGTCTCGCACTTTGATTTAATCCAATTAAATCAAGCTAATGATTAGGAAATAGATTAGTTAAATATTTTCCACTTTGATTTAATCCAATTAAATCAAGCCAAAACCACCTATTATTACATACTTACAATTACCATAATATCCTCAAATGGTAGAGATAATTATGATTTTACAATTAGGCCATTGTGTAATTATTAAATTAATCCAATTAGGTCAAATTAAATAATCAATGTTATCCAATAACACTTGATTATCTTAGTTGATAATTATAATATCGAATATTATCTTTTATCAAAATTAATCAGCTACCCAAGTGCTTAACGAGTACACTTCATATTGGGTAGATCCGGCCACGGTTACGGTTCCGGAACCGGAATCGTGAATTACCGCCGTTCGGTTGGGGTTCCACCCCAATGCGAATCGGTCGGAACTGTTTCGGTTCCGGTTGGAACCGTAGGGTTCCAACATGAACCCTACTTTCCCCCCCCAACTGCTCCTGATACAAAACAAAAGCCGTTAAGGCTAAAAAAATAGTAAATTCCTAATATATCCCTATTATCGGTAATAAAACGGTTTTTATTTATGGGCATTTTTTGTATCAAAAAAATTCTAAAATTCTATAAGTATGATTCATTTTTCATTATTTCAACACACCAATTTCTCAACTCTCTCAATTTCTACAATTCTCTTATTCTCAATCTCAATTAGTTATCATCATTCTCAATTACTTATTTCTTTAAAAAAATGGCAAGCTCATCTAAGAACATAATGTCAAATATATATCTTGTTTTATCAATTATTGCTAAAGAGATATTGGCAGAACCTATTTCCACCGTTGCGGTTGAGCAAGCCTTCAGCTTGGGAGGCAATATATTGGAAGCTGGACGATCTTCATTACATCCAAGCACTCTAGAAGCAACAACTTGTGTGGATTATTGGACTCGAGCTGATCTGAGACAACAAGAAGATGCCCCCGATGATTTCAAAGACTTGTTCGATAATGCATATGCAACACCAAGTGCAAGTGGAACCGGAGCTGAAGGATCAACTGATAATCATGATTGATAATTACAAAATTATAAATTTACAAAAGGGAAATATCTTTAAATTGTAATGGAACTACATGAGCTTTGATTCCTTTCACCCCTGAATGATACGTAGGCAACTTAAATTTTTTAAAATTTAAGTTCAAGCTCTTCAATTTAATAATTTTATTTATTTTTAAATTAATGTAATTTATTTTAATTTATTTTTGAAATTAAAAAAAAAAAGGTTCGAACCGAACCGGTCGGTTGCGGTTCGGTTCAAGGTTCTGGTTCCACACTTGTGGAATCGGAAACCGGCCGGTTTGGTTCGGTTCCAAACCGGAACCGAACCACCGGCCAGGTCTAATATTGTGACTCTCTAAGTTCAGACACGTTCGTCAAATAAGCCTAGCTAATATGTACGCAATTCGGCCACCTCCGAATTCGTGAAGAACACGAACGACCTTTTTGAACTATACAAGTCGAGGTCATCATATATATTTAATAACCCCTCCGTCATAGGCTATCAGAGTTGTTCTTAGGAAACATAGAATATACCGTCAAGTTTATGAGGAGCGCATCTCATGTCGACATGTCCACGATTCTTCATAACTGATGCGATCCACCATAGGTGGTCAACTTTGGCCAAAAATTTAAGAATCGTGACTTTACTCACAATGATACCTAAACCCCTTATGGTACACATATGGGCCGATGAATCCTATCTTGTTTCGTACTTGATTACTAAGTGCATCAGTCCACACCCAACGAACATCTAGAGGCCACACCATGAAAGGTTTCTGACATACTGTAGACATTGGATTTTTGCATGAGCCCAATGATGAGCCTCGTATGGAGGAACTACCTGAAAAGTTGCGGAAGTCACGGGAAACGAATACCGGAAGGAAAGAAAACCTCCAAAATTAACAACTCATTAGATTCAGACTCACTAGCCAGCCTCGGATTCGCTCAGTCAGTTTCTTTTTAACCCTTAGCATCAGCCCAAAACCCATGCAACCAATGAAAGCCAATACAACCCATCCACACGGCCAATTAGCCTGCAACCCATGCCATACACGCCAAAAATAAGAAAATCCCATGCAATTCACATGTGCAAATCCCTTCAAATCACTTTCCAATTTAACAAAGATTTGAAATCCCATGCAAAACACAAATCAAGACTTTCCAATTAAAAATATTTGAGATCTCCATCACCAAATTTGTAAGATTATATTCCAAAATAATTTTCCATGATTTGTTTCTCTTTTTGGTGATCCATCCAAATCATTATAAAAATGGACCAAGTTTCATCTTTGGGGAGGAGGCTACACTTGGGCGTGAAACACACAAAAAACCCTAGTAAACTCATTCATTCTTCTTCTGACCGAACAAAACACAACACAGCCCTCCACCACCGAACAAAACAACAACAAACAGCCCTCCACCGAACAAAACAACACACAAAAATAACAGCTCTCCACCGAACAAAACAACACACAAAAATAACAGCTCACCACCGACCAAACCAACCAACAAACTTGCCCAAAAAACATGAACCAGTGAACCCATAAACCACCGACCAAACCAACTAGCAAACTGCACCAAAAAATCGTGAACCAGTTAACCCACAAACCACCAAAAAAGGCCCCCAGTAAACTGCACAAAAAAAACGTGAACCAATAAACCAACATACCACCGAAACAGGCCCCCAAAAAAACTGCACCAAAAATGTGAACCAGCGAACCAACAAACCACCGAAACATCACCAAAAAAGCCACCAAAGCAACGACCAAACCAACCAGCAAACAGCACCAAAACAACGACAAAACCAGTCAGCCGAAACTCCAAAAACTCGACCGGCGTAATCAAAAGCGTATAACGCAAGTGCACATATCGTTCAAGTAGTATAAAAAGTATCGATCCCACGAGGACTTAATACCTTTTGTTATTAATTTATAAAGTCAATTTTTTATGAGTATCTAATGGATTGGTTATTTGATTGGATGGTGACTTTAAACTTAAAACAAGTAAATGAAATTGCTTGAAAGTAGATTTAGGAAAATTCAATTTTATAAAACTATACAGGGTTGTGAATTTTCCCAATATCATTTTTAAAGATGAAGTGGTTATCTTATGGTTGTGTAATATATCGATTTATTAACCTGGAACACGAAATTATGTAAAATCCTATTCCGATGGTCAGATACAAATACCCAGTGTAACTTAATTAATCATATTCCTATGTCAACCAAGTTATCTGAATTCACTAAGATTAAGTTCCAATTATGGTTACCCCGCCCGATAGGTATATTCCTATCTTGTAAGGAAATCTATTAAGGGGTTATTTATCCTCAATGAAGATCACGGGCTATTGAGTCTAAGGTTTAAACCTAAAATCCTTTTCCAAGTTCATTTTAAGTTTACCAAATCAATCTTATTAATGGCCATTTAACAAGAAGCATTAAGCTTAAGACTCAATAAATAAACCTTTATATTACCTAAACTGTAAATTAACCTCTTATAAACCGGTGATATTGGAATTCATCACAACCCTAGATAACTGACTTAGTTACGACACATATTTACGGGTAGTAAAAACTTAAATAAAAGAAAAGACGTAAAGTAAATGCTAGAAATAAAATTACTGGAAAGTAAATGCTGGAAATTAAATTACTGGAAAGTAAATGCTGAAAGTAAATAAAGTAAAAGTACAATAAAGAAAATGTTGAGGTAAAAGGATCCACTTTTATTACTACTATTTTAGATATCTCCCTTAATATAATATATTAACTTTGCGTGATAATTACCAACTAGCCATATAGGCGGTATCCTGATTAAGTCAAATTAATAATTAATTACCAACCGACCAACCAGGCGGTATCCATGCTTAGTCAGGTTAAAACCAATTTATAATTAATTACCAACTGACCAATATGGCGGTATCCTCGTTAAGTCAGATTTTAAATAGTTATTATATTATAATTATGGGAGATTAATCTAAATAGCAATAATAAAAGCTTTACCTTTTACCCCAGCAAGGGGGAGTTACCTCATCATTGCTTGAAAATTAAAAACTGAAAAAGTAAAGAAAGGAAAATACTGTGCGTAAAAGTAAATTGCGGAAAGTAAAAACTGAAAAGTAAAGAAAAGAAAGTGCGAAAGCGGAAATTAATTACTGAAAGCTGTAAATAAACAAACAAGATATAATATCGCAAAAACAACCAGTAAAAACAGCCCCAAAATCATGAAAACAACAACCAAAATAGCAGCTAAAATAACTAAAACAGCGGCTCAAAAAGAACCAAAACAGTAACCAGAAAATAGCAACCAGAAAATAGCCAAACAGCAAGCAGAAACAGCAAAACAACAACCAGAAAACAACGAAATAGCAAGCATAAATAGCTGGGTGAGTGCAACCTTAAATCTTTTCTTTAATTTACACTGGGTTGTGACTCCTTTATTCTCCGGTTTGAGCCCAATAGTGTTGTGGTCGTCGAGCATCATAGGATAGCGGTAAACCCTGATTCGCTCCTACAGATGGTGACTCCACTGGGGATAGAGAATCGGCCCTGAAACAATGCCTTGTAGTGTCCGTGGCTTTGGTTTTGGTTACCCAAATCTCATATATTTTGCATACCCTTTTTACCCCGATGGCGTCATGTATCGTGAAGTCACTTTCACTCAAGGCGGTGGATCGTTATGTGATGACCATCACACGTTGGCACGTACCTTAGGGTATAAAAAAGGCGCGCTCACTTGGTCGCTCGAATCCTTGAGTGGGGAGACCTAGTTGTAAGCAACCCTTCGCCGGCGGGAGCCTTTATCTATACCCTTATAAGCCCACATATGAACCATAGTTATATGTCCTATAGAAGCTGCCCCTATGCTTGTGTTTGGGACCATTATCATTTGAAAACATTTGGACCTCTCGTCATAGGATACAAACTTGTTGTGCCACTTAAACTGGGATGAGTTTGCATCTTATGATGATTGGGCCAAAAGTTTTCAAAATAATGATGGACCAGTTTGTGTTTGGCCCCCCTATCATTTGACGTTATTTAGCCACCTTATAGCAAAAGTAAACCTGTTGGGCCTTTTCAACTGGGACAAGTTTACCCCTTGCGATAATCTGATTGAACACTTTAAAATGATAACTGATGAGTGATATTTATATCACTATTTCCCACTCAATTAACTTAATATTTTGTATAGTTTCGCGAGTTTTGTGAACGTTTTGATGTATTTGGTGTTATTTTGCAGATAAATAAAGTTTGGAAAGCATTGGAGGCAATTTGGGGCAAAAACGGACAAAAATACGTCAACTGGAATATTTTGGTCTTAATCGCGTCGCGACGTCTAAAATGCGCCGATCAGTGCTAACGTGCGCCGGGTCCACAAATCAGAATCTGAGAAAAGTTTGACTTTGCTAAAATGCGCCGTGCCACGTGTCACCATCACAGCCGATCTACTAACATGCGCCTTGCCACGTGTCAGCATCCTACGGTGCCGACAGTCACCATCGCCACATATGCCACGTGTCACTCCAGGTCATCTCCATGTCATCAGTCACGTCAGTAAGTCAACAAGTCAACATTGCCACCTCATCGCCACGTCATCATCAGCCAATCAGAAGCTGCCACGTGTCGCAATTCTATGATGCCGACAGTCTCTTTCCCACGTGTCACCGCCACGTCAGCGCCATGTCAGCATCAATTATTGGATATCCTATCCTTATCTGACATGTGGCGGATAAGAATCTCAGCGACCAATCAGAAGCCGCCACGTGTCACAATAATTGAAGCCCAACCACTTTGCCACGTGTCACCTTATCAGCTTATTCCAGAATCTTCAAACCAGTGAACCAGAGCGTGCCACGTCGACAAACCTGGCGTAGCGACGCTGAGGTCTTTGGCGTCGCGACGCCAAAAACCAAATTTTTTGCCTATAAATAGAGCGCGAAATTTCAGAATTCAGTGCACCACTCTCTCTCTTATAATCTTTCTAAATATAGAGTTTCTCTCTCTACTTTCTTTTAATTTTTTTTTTAGTTTTTAGTTTTGTAATTAATTTTAATTACGTTTTGTTAATATAGTAATTAATTTTTACTTTTTACTTTTTACAGTTTTTATTTACCATGAGGAGGTAACTCCCCCAGCTAGGGTGAAAGGTAATTCTTTTACTGTTACTATTTAGATTAATCTACCTTAAAAATAATTTCACTATTTAAAATATTGACTTAATCAGGTTACCGCCTATATGGCTGGTTGGAAAAAGAATCACAAGTTTATATATTATTTTATGGGAGATATCTAAATTAGTAGTAGTAAAAGTAATTCATTTTACCTTAGCATTTTATTTTATTGTAATTTACTTTTCAGTATTTACTTTACCGCATTTTTACTTTATGTCTTTTATGTTCAAGTTTTTACTAGCCCTAGTTATGTGTTGTAACTAAATTAGTTATCTGGGGTTGTGATGAAATCCAATATCACCGTTTTATAAGGGTTAGATTATAGCTTGGGTAATATAAAGATTTATTTATTGAGTCTTAAACTTAATGCTTTTTCATTAACTGGCCATTAATAAAATTGATCTGGTAAATCTAAAATGAACTAGACATAGGGATTTTAGGTTTCAGCCTAGACTCAATAGCCCACGATCTTCCTTAAAGATAGATAACCCTTTAATAGATTTCCTTACAGGATAGGAATATACCTGTCGGGCGGGGGTAGCCATAATTGGGACTTAAACTTAATGAATCCAGATAATTTGGTTGACATAGACATATGGTTCAATTGGGTTAAACTGGTATTTTTTGTCTGACCATCGATAGAGGCTTACACATAATTTAGTGTTCCATGTTAATAAATCAATATATTACCCAACTTTAAGATAATCACTTCATCTTTAAATGATATTGGAAGAAATCACAACCCTAGATAGTTTTTAATATTGAATTTTCTTAAAACCTATTTTCGACAATTTTATTTACTTGTTTTTAAATTTAGAATCATCACCATTTCAAATCAATCAATCAACCTGTTAGATACTAGTAATCATTTGACCTCAAAAATTAATAGATTAGATATTAAGTCCTCGTGGGATTGATATTTTTATACTACTTGAACGATACGTGCGCTTGCGTTATACGTGTGTGTTTACGCCGGTCAAGTTTTTGGCTCCGTTGCCGGGACTTTCTTATCTTTTACTATTAGTTTAGGGGTTAGATACCGTTACTTGTATCTAATTGCTTTTTACTTATTGTCGTTGTTTTCTTGTGTTTCAGTTCTCAGAAACTACATGAGACGAACCAGAAGCTTTGAACTCCGATCGCTTGACCCAGAAATTGAAAGAACCATCAGACAGTTGAGAAGGGAAAGGCGAGAAGGCCAAGAAGCTTTAGTCAACATGGAACCTGAACCTTTGAACGTTGCACACCACCAATTCCCATTCGAGACAGAACATCCCGATGGTTGACAGAATCATTTCCTGTATTGTACTTCCTCCCTCCCACACAGCAAATGCGTGTGACATCAAAACATGCATTCAGATGATTCAGCAGTCAGTTCACATTTGGGGGGAATGCAACTGAAGATCCTAATTCCCACATCAGCAACTTCCTGGAAGTTTGCGGCACTTTTAATTACAACCGAGAACTGAAGAAGCAATGAGACTGCGTGTTTTTCCATATTCCCTGAAGGACAGAGCTAAAGCTTGGCTACATTCACTACCAGCAGGTTCCATCACAACTTGGAACACTTTAGCCACCAAATTTCTTGCAAAGTACTTTCCACCAGCCAGAACCGGAAAACTGAGGAATGACATCACATCCTTTGTACAACAAGATTCAGAATCCCTGCGAAGCTTGGGAAAGGTATAAAGATTTACTCCGGAAATGTCCTCACCATGAGATTCCAAAATGGCTTCAAGTCCAAACATTCTATAATGGACTTTCTGGAATAATGAGAACCACAATCGATGCTGCTGCTGGAGAAGCCTTGATGGCAAAAGGAGAAGATCAAGCCTGGGACCTAATCGAAGAAATGGCCAACAACAATTCCTTGTGGCCAACAGAAAGGAGCATGATCCAAAGAATTGCAGGAATTTATGAAGTTGGAGCAAACACACACAGTGAATACCAGGCTGGATCAGATATGCAAATGTCTAGAAACACTTACAGCAAGTTGTGAACATCACTGGATCCACAAGTTCACCATATGGAGGAGCACCAGAACCAAACCAACATGAAAAGACGGTGAATTATGTCAACAATTTCAACAGACAAGGGAACAATCCATATTCCAACACCTACAACCCAGGGTGGAGGAATCATCCTAATTTATCATGGAGCAACAATTCAGGCCAACAGCAGAACTATCCACCACTTGAATTCCAGCAACAGAACAAAGGCCAGGAGCATGAAAAAGAACCAAAAAACCAGAAATGAAAGAATGGTTTGCAGAGATGTTCAAAAAGCAAGAAGCAATACGATGCTATGTTTCAATCCCAAGCAACATTAATTCAAAGTAAATCTGCTTCTATTAAAGCACTGAAGAATCAAATGGGACAACTGGCAAATGTCAGAGTTACAGACCGCCAGGTACCCTTCCTAGCAACACAGAGCCAAATCCAAGAACATGGGGAAGGAACAATGTCATGCCATCATGTTAAAGAGTGGTACTGAAATCAACAAAGATGTTGGAGTCAATTCAACTGCTGAGGAATTTCCAAAAGAAACAAAGCAACAAATTGAGGAAAAAGAAGCAAAGGAAAAAGAGATCAGATCTCTCACCTCCACCTTTTCCTCAACGTCTTCAGAAGAATAAATTGGACAAAGTTTTCCCGGTTCCTGGAGATCTTCAAAAAGCTGCATATCAACATTCCATTTGCAGAAGCGTTGGAACAAATGCCCACCTATGCCAAATTCATGAAAGATATTCTTTCACAAAAATGAAGATTGGGAGATTACGAGACAGTGCATTAACAGAAGAATGCAGTGCTATCATTCAGAGGAAACTTCCCCCGAAGTTGAAAGATCCTGGCAGTTTCACTGTTCCTTGCGTCATAGGAGAACATAACTTTGGTAAGGCTTTGTGTGATTTAGGTGCTAGTGTTAACTTGATGCCTTTTTCTATTTTCAGGAAACTGCAGATTGGAGAAACAATGCCAACTTCAGTCTCACTACAACTTGCTGATAGAACGCTCGTATTTCCGAGAGGTGTAGTTGAGGATGTGCTGGTCAAGGTTGACAAATTCATTTTCCCAGCAGATTTTATTGTCCTTGATATGGAGGAAGACGCAGACGTGCCAATCATCCTTGGGAGACCATTCTTGGCTACAGGTCGAACCATTATTGATGTACAAAAAGGAGAACTAACCATGAGGGTACAAGACCAAGAAGTAACATTCAATGTTTTCAAAGCCATGAATTTCCCAGATGATGAAAAGAAGGAGGAATGTTTCAAACTCGATATGATACACAGTACCATTCAGAACTCTGATGAAAGACAAAGTTCTACTGACAAACTTAAAACATGTCAATTGCCTGTGGAGCCCTAAAGATAAAGCGTCTTTTGTACTGAAGGAGCCAATTCTTGCACTACAAGCAACAGAAAAGAAAAAGTTCCACCAGCTCAACGAATTGGAGGAATTTCACAATCACCATTTGAGGATGCCAAATTGTACAAAGAAAAGGGCAAGAAAAGACATGATGAGAAGTTAGTGCGCATACAACTGGAACCAGGGCAGAAGGTACTGTTAAACAAATCAAGGGTGAAATTCTTCCCATGGAAGCCAAAATCACGGTGGTCAGGTCCATTTGTGATCACCAAGGTTTTACCAAATAGAGCCGTTGAGATACATGATCCTGACGCTAACAAAACTTTCAAGGTTAAAAACAAGTGTGTCAAGCACTACTGGGGAGAATCATTTGAGCGACAAAAAGAAAGTGTTACACTTTCAGATCCAGCTTAACATTCGAGAAGCCAAGTCTGGCTGACGACTTTAAACTTAGCGCTAGCAGGGAGGCAACCCATGCAATTTGTGTATATATTGTGATTTGGTGTGTTTTATTTTTGTGTGTTTAATTTTGTAGGTTTAGTCATTTCACGATGGAAGATGCTCTCGCAAATCTTCACAAGCAATTTCCTTCTCTCCCTCTAAAATCTCTGATAAAAGTCTACAAAGCTCGCTTGGAACGAATGAGACTACTGACGATCCATGGTATTCCTAATGCTATTCGTTGGGTAATTGAAGCACGAGTCCGATTGGCAGGTGAGTCTTCTGACTCTTTTATTTCACATCTGCCTGGTTTAGGAAGAAGCACCTATGCAAAGAAACGTAGAGCTAAGCAAATGGTGTTTTGTTTCAAATGTGCACGATTTAATTGCAACACTCGTTGTCGTTCTTTAGGAATGGTGTCTGATAATCGCGAAGACAAAATTAGATTCATTAGGGATGGCTTGAGTAAGGAGTCTTTAGATGATATATCTTTACTCTTGAGACGCATCCCAGTGGATATGTTAATATAGCCATTCACAAATTACATACACAATTCCAAAAGGAAAGACAACTGTTAAGTCTCGGGAATCTGACTCAAAAAGACCATGTTTGCCAATTTATAAGAAAATTGGATGGGAAGCTTGTCCCTGACGCATAGACGTCAATCAAGCCGTTACTTTTCTTGTAAATATTATATCTCTTTGTCTTTTCTTAATAATTGTGATTTGTTTTGATGTTTTTTTATTTTTCTCTCCGACAGGATCCAGACCTTTTTGACTATCACGATATTAATTCGTTACTAATCGTCCTCTGGAAGATACTTGTGCTATTATTACTCACCCTTTTCAGGTACTATAAATTCAGCCCGTCATTGCACTTTTGAAGGAATCCAGAGTTGAGAAAGAAATACATAAAAATGGAAGCTACTTCAAGAAGACGAGTTGAAAATATCTGTGTGTTTTGAGGTAGTAGTGTTGGTACTAAACCACAATACGTAGAAGCAGCACAGGAATTGGGTCGAGTCTTAGCTGCAAGGAATATGCACTTAATATATGGCGGAGGAAATCTCGGACTTATGGGGATCGTTTCAAAGGCTGTACAGGAAGGAGGCAGTCATGTTTTGGGAATCATCCCAAAACCCTTGGCAGAGGCAAATCTTATTGGATCATCAAATGGAGAGGAACTGATCGTGTCAGGTATGTCTGAACGACTGGTAGAATGATTAACCGTGCTGATGCTTTTATCGCTTTGCCAGGTGGTTTGGGTACATTGGAGGAAATTTTTATAGTTCTATCTTGGGCGAACCTGAACATACACCAGAAACCGCTTGGACTGCTTAACGTTGATGGATTTTATGATTTTCTTTGTGTGTTTCTTGATGATGCTCGGAGAAATGGGTTCGTGTCAAAACCTATGAAAGAACTCCTCTTCACTGCCAGAACTGCTTCAGATCTAATAGACCAACTCATAGCCTATGAACCACAAGTTGACCCTATCCTTTCAAAGATAAATTGGTCCGAGGACGATCGTGGTAAGAGGCGTAGGATTAATCTGGATCTTAACCTTTAATTTCCTGTAGATTTTCAGCTAACCATGTACAACCTTCTTAACTCTCCTTTTACTGTTTAAGACATTGGGGACAATGTCTCATTTAGGTTTGGGGGAGGGAATTAGTTAATTAGTACCTTGTTTTTAGTTTGTATGTTGTTTTTATTTTTAGTCCAAAATTTTTCGAAAATACAAAAAAAAAATTGAAAAATTTTCAAAAATTACAAAAATATTTTGCGTTTTTGTGTTTTGACTAAAAATGTGAAATTGGTAAGAGATAGCCGAGTAAGGAGTTTCCACTCCTGAGACGTATCTCAAACCTATTTCGAAACAGTTAATTGTTGTTTATTTCCTTTTGAATGATTTAATTTGTGAATTCTCCATAAAATTGACTAAAAAAAGAATCTTCATATGTTCAGTTAGCAGATATTATCAACATATATAGTAACATACGGACATGAGCTAAAATTGAAAAGTTTGTAATATTCAGTGCTATAGTTTAATTGGAGGAAACATCTCAAAAAAGTAATTTAAAAAAAAAAAAAAAAATCTGAGATGCGGATTATTAAGTCTGTAAGGGTGTTTTAACACCTAGTGCCCTAAAACCAACTGGTTTGGGAGTCACTGGCCCAAAGCTCGTTACATGGATCGAAGATGCTGCAAAAATATATATATCGGAAGTCTGAGTAATTAAGTCCGTAGGGGTGTCTTAACACTTGGTGCCCTAAAGCCAACTGGTTTGGGAGCCACCGACCCAACACTCGCTACATAGATGAAAGATATTGTATATAAATAAAAAATAGAGAAAAATCAAAGAAAAAATCAGAAAAATGAAAAATTATTCCATTGCTCCAAAAAGGTGTGAAATCTGATAGAACTTTAGGACAAAAATATTACCCTCTTATCAACTGCACTTATGACTGTTGTGGGCAAAAATAAATTGATTAATATTTTGTTGGCTATGTATATGAAGAATGGTAAAAATAATCGGAGAATTTACTTATTCAGTAATTTAAAATAAAACAAAATAACTAGTAACTTGGAGTAGAAGTTTCACCTGATTAGTCACTAACATCTTTATTCTCTTTTCGCTTGTCTTTTTGCTTTTGTGTGCATTAGTTTTAACTAATTTTTTACTTTTGTAAAAATGTTTGTGGGTATCATTGTTGTAAACCCACACGAGACTACAACTCGTCCACTAGGGACACCTAGGGGTTTAAAGGCTTGTTGCATATGCTAAATGCAATCGTGATCCCTACGAAAATGGCTTAGTTAATTTTATATTCATGTTATTTTTATGTTTTGCTCGATGACTAGCAAAATGTTAGGTTTGGGGGTGTGATGGGTGATATTTATATCACTATTTCCCACTCAATTAACTTAATATTTTGTATAGTTTCGCGAGTTTTGTGAACGTTTTGATGTATTTGGTGTTATTTTGCAGATAAATAAAGTTTGGAAAGCATTGGAGGCAATTTGGGGCAAAAACGAACAAAAATGCGTCAACTGGAATATTTTGGTCTTAATCGCGTTGCGACGCCAAGACTTACGCGTCGCGACGTCTAAAATGCGCCGAACAGTGCTAACGTGCGCCGGGTCCACAAATCAGAATCTGAGAAAAGTTTGACTTTGCTAAAATGCGCCGTGCCACGTGTCACCATCACAGCCGATCTACTAACATGCGCCTTGCCACGTGTCAGCATCCTACGGTGCCGACAGTCACCATCGCCACATGTGCCACGTGTCACTCCAGGTCATCTCCATGTCATCAGCCACGTTAGCAAGTCAACAAGTCAACATTGCCACCTCATCGCCACGTCATCATCAGCCAATCAGAAGCTGCCACGTGTCGCAATTCTATGGTGCCGACAGTCTCTTTCCCACGTGTCGCCACGTCACCGCCACGTCAGCGCCACGTCAGCGCCACGTCAGCATCAATTATTGGATATCCTATCCTTATCTGACACGTGGCGGATAAGAATCTCAGCGACCAATCAGAAGCCGCCACGTGTCACAATAATTGAAGCCCAACCACTTTTCCATGTGTCACCTTATCAGCTTATCCAGAATCTTCAAACCAGCGAACCAGAGTGTGCCACGTCGAAAAACCTGGCGTAGCGACGCTGAGGTCCTTGGCGTCGCGACGCCAGAAACCGAATTTTTTGCCTATAAATAGAGCGCGAAATTTCAGAATTCAGTGCACCACTCTCTCTCTTATACTTTCTAAAGAGAGAGTTTCTCTCTCTACTTCTTTTAATTTTTTTTTTTTTTTAGTTTTTAGTTTTGTAATTAATTTTAATTACGTTTTGTTATATAGTAATTTAATTTTTACTTTTTACTTTTTACTTTTTACAGTTTTTATTTACCATGAGGAGGTAACTCCCCCAGCTAGGGTGAAAGGTAATTCTTTTACTGTTACTATTTAGATTAATCTCCCTTAAAAATAATATATTCACTATTTAAAATATTGACTTAAAAAAGATACCGCCAGATTGGTCGTTGGTAATTCATTTCAATCTGATTTAAACCTGACTAATAAAGGATACCGCCAGATTGGTCGGTTGGTAATTTAATTTTGGTTCCGCCTTTATGGCTGGTTGGACTTAATTTGACTTAATCAGGTTACCGCCTATATGGCTGGTTGGAAAAAGAATCACAAGTTTATATATTATTTTATGGGAGATATCTAAATTAGTAGTAGTAAAAGTAATTCCTTTTACCTTAGCATTTTATTTTATTGTAATTTACTTTTCAGTATTTACTTTACTTACCGCATTTTTACTTTATGTCTTTTATTTTCAAGTTTTTACTAGCCCTAGTTATGTGTTGTAACTAAATTAGTTATCTGGGGTTGTGATGATCCAATATCACCGTTTTATAAGGGTTAGATTATAGCTTGGGTAATATAAAGATTTATTTATTGAGTCTTAAACTTAATGCTTTTTCATTAACTGGCCATTAATAAAATTGATCTGGTAAATCTAAAATGAACTAGACATAGGGATTTTAGGTTTCAGCCTTAGACTCAATAGCCCACGATCTTCCTTGAGGATAGATAACCCTTTAATAGATTTCCTTACAGGATAGAAATATACCTGTCGGGCGGGGGTAGCCATAATTGGGACTTAAACTTAATGAATCCAGATAATTTGGTTGACATAGACATATGGTTCAATTGGGTTAAACTGGGTATTTGTGTATGACCATCGACAGAGGCTTACACATAATTTAGTGTTCTAAGTTAATAAATCAATATATTACCCAACTTTAAGATAATCACTTCATCTTTAAATGATATTGGAAGAAATCACAACCCTAGATAGTTTTTTATATTGAATTTTCTTAAAACCTATTTTCGACAATTTTATTTACTTGTTTTTAAATTTAGAATCATCACCATTTCAAATCAATCAATCAACCTGTTAGATACTAGTAATCATTTGACCTCATAAAATTAATAGATTAGATATTAAGTCCTCGTGGGATCGATATTTTTATACTACTTGAACGATACGTGCGCTTGCGTTATACGTGTGTGTTTACGCCGGTCAATAACGGGCCAACTTGTATGAAAACCTTGATGGGCTTAGAAGGTCCAAACATGATCCGAATATGCCAAATGCATGAGTTCGATATCCGCACTAGCTTTCATCCAGGAAAGATACGCTTTGTTATGCCATATTTGTATACTTTTGGATACTTCCAAGTCTATCCCCGCCACAACCGTGATTACTGAAGGCCCAATTCGTCGTTTCTAGACAATGGCACTATCCTCATAAAAGGCTTAGTCAATTTTGTAAATGGGCGGTCTTTGGCTTTTACCGATGGAAAGGGACTGAGCTAGCCAAGGTTCACCCATGTAGCATAGGAGAGAATGATTTTGTGTACCCCACATTGGTGCATAAAATAAGCCATACCTAGGACAGAAATGGACTTACCATGTGTGTAGGAGGAATAAGGTCAGAATGATATATGTTGTTTTGATAACTTCATGCATCTCATGCATCGCATGCATACACACATCATGCTAACCCCTAGACTTAAAAGCCATCATAGATATCTGTTGGGTTAGAAAAGAATAAAGACTTGTCAAGAAGAGGTTAGAAAGTATGGATGCGTCAGGCAGTGAAGATGTCCAGCATCACCAAAATTACCGAGCAACTACAAGCTTTGACCAACGTTGGGGCCAATCTGACAATACCCCACATAGTGAGAACATAAAATTTTACAGTCAGAGTAGAAAGACCGTTGGGGGGCCTTCAGCGAGAAAAAAAAAATAAAACAATTGTTTATTTTTAGTCCTTAATAGCTAAGCATAAGTCCAATGATGAAATTGTTTTCTTTAGGGTGAAATCTTAGAAACGATAAGTTTTTGATGTACTTTTATCTAACACTTTGAGTAGTTGATCTATGTTAGACTCGTAAGCACTTAATTATAAGTTCTTAGCAATGAAAACCTGAGTAGTTGGCAAAATGACTAGTCGAATAAATTACAGGTCGATGAATGACCGTTCGCTTAGATGTCTATCCGGATTTGCTTGTGTTATGATGTGTGGTATGATTGAAAATAAAAGAAAAGACTCTAAAGAAAAAAAAAATCAAACCATCTATAACCGATAAGCGTGAAGCTACCCATGGCGAGTATTATGACCACCATGAGGAGAATACTACCTTAAAGGGTAGGTGTGTTAAAACAAAAAAAAAAAGACAAAAGAAAAGAAAAAAAAATCATACCATATTGAGCACAGAAAAAGCAATTGCAGAGCATAATTGAGATATCTAGGTTGGTTTGACCCATCGATCATAATTTTTGAAACGAAATTATTGAGTTGGCTTACCTAGGAATCAAGTTGTAAATGAACATTTGTGCACAAAGACTGTGAGTCTGGCTTAGATGATTTATTCAAAGACTTGGATTTGAGTTGCATTGAGTTTTTTGAAGGTTCTCTGGTTTCATTACTGGAAATTCTTTGAGGACAATAATATGTGTAACTATTGGGACTATTTCATAGCCCGTGATATAGTACACGGAATGCCACATCACATAGTGACGAAAAATGGAGTCCAATTTCAAGGGGAGAGCACATTTAGAAACCTAAGAATCGAAAGACATGATCCCAAAAGGATGAGGTCGCTTTCAAAAAGGCGTAATCCACCTTGACCCGGTGCAGGTAGCAAAGAGCAGAAAGCTGAGCCAGGTCTGAGGATGACCAGTCTACCACCCCGCGAATAACGGACACAACGGAACCTTGAGCCATGAGACGAAAGAGAACTGAGTGATCACCAAAGGAGAATTGATAGAAGAAAACTGTGAGCATGCCCAGAGGGCGACCAAAGACTTTTATAGGCCAAGGGGGCGCTCAAAGCTTTTTAAGGCCGAAAGGATGAAGACAAGCCTCTGGCGTAAGGAACGCCTAACCAAAGATGACATCAAGAAAATAGGACAAAGAAACCCATCGGAATAGGGAATGCATCCATGCATACATGCATACACATCGCATACATATAATTTTTGTTTTGTGTTCGCAGGCTTTGAAGAAAAAGAAAAAAGTAGCGAAGACCAGCAACTCCTCGGGAATGAGGACGAGCAAGCCGGGAATGGCACTCCAAGAATGGAGAACAACCTCGGGAATGAGGATGAGTAACTCCTCGGAATGAGGACGAGCAAGCCGGGAAGGGCACTCCGGGAATGAAGAACAACCTCGGGAATGAGGACGAGTGTAGGACACAAAAATCGGCGATCCTGCTCCAGGCTCGCGGCGCGGTCGGAAGTACGGAGTAACCCACGGGGGACTAAACCGGAGAATAAAGGAGTCGCCACCCAGTGTGAATTGGGAAATGATTTAAGGCCGCACTCACCCCTCGCAAGGGAAGACCTCAAACCGTTGGGTTCAGAATTGTCCCTTACTTATGCCAATTGTAATGAAAGGATTTATGCGATAGTATAACCGAGTCTCATGCAACAAATACAAGATAGTTTAAGCGACAAACAAGTTTGCAAACATAGAAGTAAATGAAATAAAAGAGAGCACACAATCCCATTAACATATGCGTGAACATTTCCTCAAGCGGTACGTGGAGTTGTATCCCAAGTACAGACCACACTACCGTCCATTCAAATTCGGCTACGAAATTTATGTCTGGGTTTCCATCCGATATACCGTAAGGGATAACACGCAATCATTAACACAACGCAATCATTAACCCAATGTTGACATATCTGAAATATGATAATGCATATAACAATAAATAACCGAAGAGACGAATAATAAACTAAAATGCGAAATAATGAAGAAAGATAAATGACACAAAATAAATACGGAATAATAAAATAACAATAAACGTAAATTAAATGTGAAATAATAAAAGGCTAATAATACAAAATAAATACAGAATAATAAATATGTGAGCAAATAATTTGGCCGTTTTCAATATAGGACTTCGCATACCCGGTTGGACGTATTCTATGTCCAATCGAGCATGCCGTTTCTAGGAAGACAAAATACAATATAACAAAGGAGACTGTAGGACACAGAAATCGGCGATGCTGTTCCAGGCTCGCGGCCCGGTCGGGAGTACGGAGTAGCCCGCGGCGGACTAAACCGAAGAATAATGAAGTAGCCACCCAGCGTGAACTGGGTAATAATTTAAGGCCGCACTCACCCCTCGCAAGGGAAGACGTCCAACCGTTGGGTTCGAAATTATCCCTTACTTATGCCACTTGTAATGAACGGATTTATGCGATAATATAACCAAGTCTACGCGATATACACATGCAAGAATAACCTATATCCAAGTTTGCATTCAACCTATATCTAAATTTGCATACAATCTATATCTAAGTTGGCATACACGAAAGTAAACGAAATAAAGGCAAACACGCAATCTCATTAACATATTAAATTGATAAATGAGGAAATACAAATAAATAATTGTCTAAGCATAAACATTGAAGAGATATAATTAAGTTCCTAACGCAAAAGTGATAACTAGATCATGCATGGAAAAAACGTGCTATTTCTAATGAACAATGGATGAACACAAGATTAGATGAAACGAAATATGTGTCGTTTCTCATATAGTACGTGGAGTTGTATCCCAAGTACAGACCGCACTACCGTCCATTCAGATTTGGCTACGGAATTTACGTCTGGGTTTCCATCCGATATACCACGAGAGATAGCACAAAATTTTTCATCCAACAACAATAACATACATGAACCAACAATATGCATGTGAAAAAATACTAAAAAATAATTGTAAAATATGAACGAGAGTAAATAAAAGGGTGCCCTCATGTCTTACCTTTTAAGTCGCCTCTAGGAAGTGCGTTACGCAGCCGTCAGAAGGGTTAATGCTCCGCAACTCCTTTGGTTCACTGGTTCAATATTTTCCTTCGTTGGCTCAATGTTTTAGGCTGCTTTTTTCTCTATTTTTGTTGTTGTTTCTGGTCATTGTTTTTTCTTACTGTTTGTGGTAATTTGAGGATGTTTTGAGGGACTGTTTTTGTGGTTTGGGGACTATTTTGGTTGCAGTTGTTTCGATTGTTTTGGGGACTATTTTCGGTGGTTTAAGGGTGCAGTTTGGGACTGTGTTTGTGCGGTATTTAGGGGGATGTTCGGGTTGCTGTTTGTGCAGTAGTTAGAGGTTGTTTCACGACAATGCATGGGGGTTTTTAGGGACTGTTTCACGGCAATGCAGAGGGATTTTTAAGGCTGCAATTTTCGATGATGGAAGGCTATTTTATGGACTGTTCTACGGTAGATTGAGGGGGTTTTAGGGCTTGCTGGTTTCGGTGATTGAAGGGTGTTTGGTGGACTGTTTCTGCGGTGATGGAGGATAGTTTTGGGGATGTTGTTTCTTTGCTTGTGCCGTGAATAGTGAGCTGCTTTGAAGGGCATGAGTGAGCTGGCTGAGTGTGGTGTTATGTGAATAGGGCTGCTGGGTGTGTCGTTGCGTGAATGGCTGCTGGATAAGTGGGCTGGGGAGGTGTTGCGTGAAGGGGTTGCTGGATGAGTAGGCTGGTGAGGTGTTGCGTGAAGGGGCTGCGTGAGTGGGTTTATTATTTGTTGAGGGCGAGGCTGTGTGTTGAATATGAGAGAGAGAACCGAAAGCTTTAGGGTTTTTTTATTGTGAGGTTGTCGTGAATGAGCTCTAGCCTCTTAAAGAGTGGGCTAGGGTTTTCCTTGTATGGGTAGGAAACAAAGATTGTGTAATAATGGGGAATATTTAATTAGTTTGTTATAAGGAAATGATTTATTCAATTTAGGAAGGTGATTTAATTTAGTTTAGGAAAGGGATTTAGGATATTTGATTTGATTTTTTTAATTTAGGCATGTGATTTATTTTGATTTGATTTGATTTGTTTTAATTTAATTGGATTTGATTTAATTTAGACATATGTTTTAAATGTTTTAATTATTTTGGATTGGGCTTGTGGGCTTGTTTCTTTTGGCTTGGGTGTGTGGCTTTAGATGGGTTTAGGCATGCGGGTTGGGTCTAAAAGTTAAAAAATAGACTAATCGAGCGAACCCGAGGCTAAGCAATTGAATTAAATCTGGTGAGGTATTTATTTTTGAATTTTCCCTTCCGACGTCTGTTTCCCGCGACTTCCGTAACTTATCAGGTAGTGCCTTCATACGAGGCTCATCATCGGGCTTTATACAAAAATGCAGTGTCTATAGTCGCCCCAACTTTGATGGGCTTGTGGAGTGTGTGACAGTGACAATCCGATCAAAGTCATGCATGCATTTTTACTTACTTGGCTCGCCAGCTGTCGCATGACTTACTTGTCACTTCGAATTGAGTTGATCTGGTGGTCCCCTTCCAAACCATGCTCCAATCTCGGAGCGCCATTCCCGGCTTGCTAAACCTCATTCCCGAGGCGTCGTGGTCATTATAGTTGTGGTCCCCTTCCGAACCATGCTCCATTCCCGAAGCGCCATTCCCGGCTTGGTAGTCCTCATTCTCGAGGTTATGCTTCATTCCCGGAGTGCCATTCCTGACTTGCTGGTCCTCATTCCCGAGGTTATGCTCCATTCCCGGAGCGCCATTCCCGGCTTGCTAGTCCTCATTCCCGAGCTTATGCTTCATTCCCGAAGCGCCATTCCCAGCTTGCTAGTCCTCATTCTCGAGGTTATGTTCCATTCCCGGAGTGCCATTCCCGGCTTGCTAGTCCTCATTCCCGAGGTTATGCTCCATTCCCGGAGTGTTGGACAGTTATGACCCATAGTGTCACTGTTTGTAAAGACATTGTGTTTTTGTACAAAATTAACTATGTAGTAATGAAATTGCCTTTTACCGTTTTGTAATTTATTTACTTTCATATATAAATGGTAAAAGTCCATATGATTAGTTCCGGATTGAGATGATATGAGACAGTATCAATCAATAAAGGTTTAATCATTAAATATCCCTAGTCGTAGTATTATCGAGATTGGACATCGATAATGTGGAATAGACTAGTATTGCACTTGTGCGCGTTGTGAGGGCATAACGGCATAGTTCTCATATATTTAAGTATAGGATACTTATGCAAGTGCGATAAGAGGTTGTGTTTTACCGATGGTACGGAAAACAGCTTCGCTCTGGATAGACCCCGCAGAATCCCATTCGTAGTATGTATATGTGTCTATGGGAGTCCGCTTCAGGGTAGGTGTATTTAGTCTTAACCTGAGACTTGCATCGCTAGTACTTGCGACAATCGTTAAACTTTGGTTTTGGTCGTCCAGGGCTTTAACAGATTTTGTGTACGCCTCTTCTGGGTTTATTGAGAATCTTAGTGTATTGGATGTGATGTCAAGACATAAGTATCACTTTAGACATATAGAGATGATGATCACGCAGGGATTCAGAACTGGTTCTCTATTGTGTTGCAACCATCGGGATAATATGACAAGGTCATGATTATCCGATTCAAAAAGACTAGTTGCTTGATATCTGATATGTGCTTCGTACGTGGCAGACACTATTCCAGCCCCAGGCCTTGCATCCGATACTGGATCGCAATACACAACACTACGGTATACTACGCCTGATAAAGATCGTATATTCCAATAAGAATATTTCTGGAGAATTGGGTAGGCATGGCGCTTTGTTAAAAGTCAACCTTGTCTCGTAAATTGGTAAAAACATAGTACGAGGTACGTACGTGTTCGGATAGTCCGACGACCGTATTTACTGCCAAAATATCCAGATATCTTTGGGTCGCTTCCCGAAGATTCACTGATGACGTATGATTCGAGCTAAATTAATCTGGGATTAATTACGGAGAGACTTTATCTTGAGTAAAGTACTATTTGAAGAGAGAGAAAGATTAATTTGGAATTAATCATTAAAATCATATATTCGATATATTATTCAGAATTAGATTTCGCCGCAGAATTAAAATTAGATTTTAATTCGGGCAAACGAGTTAATTTAGAATTAATTCGTTAGCAACGTGAATAGTAATTTTGCTAGGCATAATTATTTAATTAAATTCGATTTAAATTACGTCGCGATGGAAGTTCGTTAATTCGGAATTAGCGAACCCGAGCCCGGGAGTGTTTGCGGGCCCACTCACATTCGGAATCGAGTGGGGCCCACATGTCACATCAACCATCACATCACATGTCACCTTTATTACCTTTAGGTTGATCTGTTTAGGTGAGTTGGTGATTATGTGTGTTACACTCCAAAATCACAGCATTGAAAGCTTGTGTGACTATTACCTAATACAACTTTTGGTATATGGTTTATAATTGTCTTTGAAACAAAGACACACAATCTTCATCTCTCATCCATGACCGAAACCAGTGAAGAAAATTACTCTCCCCATTTTGCTTCTTCTTGACCGAAAATTGAGAAGAAGAAAATGCAGAATTTTTATGGCAAAATTCTCCTTGAGCTAGCACTCTTCAAGGGATCATACAAGGTGATTAGGGAAACCTATTCAAGAGCTTGGAAAGACAAAACAAAGCTTGGAGCATTGTGGACTGCCTTGGCCGAATCTTGGACTGCTTGGAGAGGAAAAATTTTGTTGTTTGACGCATCCAAAACCGATCGATGAAAGTGTGTTTCTGCCACTCTTCTTCGTTATTCATTCGCATTTCTTTGTTCATTATGATCTTGGGACTAATCATAGAAACCAACACGGAGCGCTATTCCCGGCTTGCTAGTCCTCATTCCCGAGGTTATGCTTAGTTCCCGGAGCGCCATTCCCGGCATGCTAGTCCTTATTCCCGAGGTTATGCTCCGTTCCCGAAGCGCCATTCCCGGCTTGCTAGCCCTCATTCCCGAAGACTGCTGACAATGTGGGCCTCAACCCTGGGATTCATTCCCGAAACTGTTTGTCTTTGTCACTTTTTCCTTTTCTCCAAAACCTGCAAACATAAAAAAAAAATACGTGTATGTGATGCGTATGCATGCATGCATGGATGTGTTTCCTATTTCGATGGGTTAGGCCTTGCTTGCGCTTTTTGGTGCCTCTTTCCTACAAATGTCTTTAGTCGCCCCATGGGCCTGTTTCCAATTTTCTTCTGCCAGCTCTCTTCTGGTGATTGGTTGGTTCTCTTTTGTCTCATGGCTCAAGATCTCATTGTGTCCCTTATTTGCGGGGTGGTAGACTGGTCGCCCACAGTCTTGATTTATCTTTCTGCTCTCCACTGCTTGTAATAGGTCAAGGTGAACCACGTGATTTGGCATTCCATATCATCATACAATATTACATGCTACAAAATAGTCCCAATAGTTACACATATTATTGCCCTCATAGAATGCCCAGTGTTGAAACCAGAGAACCTTCAAAATATTCAACGCAACTCAAATCCAAGTCTTTGAATAATTTATCTAAGCCAGATGTATGACACAGAAATCGGTGACACTGTTCCAGGCTCACGGCCAGGCGGGAGTACGGAATAGCCCACGGGGGAACTAAACTAGAGAAATAACATGGAGTCGCCACCCGGTGTGAACCGGGAAAATGATTTAAGGCCGTACTCACCCCTCGCAAGGGAAGACCTCAAACCGTTGGTACTTAGGTCACTTGTAATGAAAGGATTTGTGCAATAATCTAACCAAGCCTAAGCAACATATATTTCCAAGGATAATCTACTCATAAGTTCGCATGTATAAAATAAATCATCATAACGGCAAACATACGATATCACACAATAATCTCATGAACATGTTGAATCATCAAACACGAAAAATAAATAACAACCTAAACATAAACGTAAATTGAACGCCTATTACGAAGGAAGATAACCAAATCATGCATAGGGGAATAACGTACTAGTGGCTAAATCATGCTTAAGAAACAAGTAACATCCTAACGACCTAGTCATGCTTTAAGAAAAAAAAGTAACATACTAATGACCTAATCATGCTTAAACACAATCTCATGAACACATCAAATAGATAAATACAGGAATACAAATAGATGGCAACAGTAAAAGTGTCAATAATGGAATGATATGATTAATTACATAATGCAAGAGAAATCACCCAAGAAGCAATCATGCATGAAATGTGATGAAAATGACTCGATTCACTGTATATGCGTTCGTGTAGCGTTTGAAAATGCATTCAAACGGTAAACAGAAGGTTCGCGTTCGTATAGAGTTCGAGAACGCGTTCGAACGGGATAAGACCTGATGCATGATAAAATAAAACGCATGCATGTTTGAGTAGCGTTCGTAAACGTATCCAAACGGACTGAGACAGAATGCGTACGTTCGTGTAGCGTTCGGAAACACGTTCGAACGAGATTACCAAAATGGCATCTGAAACGACACAAACAAATGCATGGATTGAACATATACACAATGTAGGACCTCGTGTGCCCAATTGAACATATATCACATTCAATCGAGTTCACCTCGTCTGGCACGGCAAACATCGTGGTAAAGGTAGCCTTTAGGCATTTCCCTCGAATAGAGGACCTTTAATCCACCCTAGTTAGCCCATGCGCACAATAATGCAATGCATGCGTATATAAAGCAATGATACGCAAAGGGTAAATGGCATAATAAAAGGCGCGGCAAAACATCATGGAAAAGGTAGCCTTTAGGCATTTCCCTTGAATAGAGAACCTTTAATCCACCCTAGTTAGCCCATGCGCACAAGAATGTAATGCATGCGTAAATAAATCAATGATATGCAAAGGGTAAATGACATAATAAAAGGCGTGGCAAAACATCGTGGTAAAGGTAGCCTTCAGGCGTTTCCCTCGAATAGAGGACCTTGAATCCACCCTAGTTAGCCCATGCGCATTATATTACAACGCATATAAAATAAATACAACAATATAGGACTTCGTATACTCGATTGAACATATCTCACATTCAACCAAACATACTTCGTCCGGAGCGGCAAAGTATTATCATAAAGGTAGCCTTTTAGACTTTTCTTCCCTCAAATGGAGAACCTTTAGACCAACATATTAAGCCCATGCGCACTATATCATCAATACACAAGCAAGTAACGTGCGGAAAGTAAAAGACGGAATATAAAGATATGAATAATAATCAAACAAGATAAAATAAAGATGTGTCGTTTACTCAAGTGGTACGTGGAGTTGTTTCCCAAGTACAGACCGCACTACCGTCTATTCGGATTCGGCTATGGAATTTATGTCTGGATTTCCATCCTATATACCACAAGAGATGACACATTGTCCCATCCATTCAAAGGCCACAACATGCATCCACAAACGACTCTCATGCGAAGGAAATAAATAAAACAATTAAAAGATGAATGAAAATAAATAAGAAAAGTGTCCTCAGGTCTAACGTCTTAAATCGTCTCTCAGAAGTACGGTACACGGTCGTCAAAAGGGTTGATGCTCCGCAACTCCACCGGTTCACTAGTTCAACATTTTCCCTCGCTATTTCACTATTTGGGCCGCTGTTTTTGCTCCGTTTTGCTGTTGTTTTGCTGCTGTTTTCAGTCACTATTTTTCAGTAGAAGGCTACTATTTTTACGGTTTTTTAAGGGTATATGGCTGCTGTTTTGTGTGGTAAGTTAAGGGTTTTAAAGTGCAGTTTTTGTTCACTGTTTTTGGTGATTTTAGCTACTGTTTTGGGGTGATTTTTCAGTGATTAATATGCAATTTGAGGGGGTTTTTTTCGGTCACTGCAGGGACTGTTATGGGGTGCAGATTTTTGGTGGTGCATGGGTAACTTTCAGGGGGCTGTTTCGATGATGTAGGGACTGTTATGGGGTACAAAATTTGGGGTTGAGAATGGCTGTTGAGGTGACTTTTTGCGTGGGTTAGTGGCTTTGTGTTGATGTATAAAGGGGCAGTGTAAGGGCTTACATGTATGGGCGAATGGCTTTGTGTTGATGCTTTGAGGGCTACGTGTGAGTGGGATGCTTCACGTGGAGATGGTATTATCGTGATGGTTTGCTGGAAGCAGGGGCAGTGTGAGGGCTTATGGCTTGCGTGAGGCAGTGTGTGTTGCTACATCAGTGGGACAGTATGAATGAGAGGGGCGTGAGGTCTAGGGTTTATTATTTTTGTGTTGTTGAATTGAGTTGAGATTGGGGGTGCGTGAGCTGCTAGGTTTTCTTTATTTTGTTTGTGTTTTTTTTTTCCGTGAGAGTCGAGAGCTAGTAGAGGGTGAGGGTTGAATTTGTGTTTCTTTTATAGACAAAGGCTAGGGTTTCTCTTGTGTGAATATGAATGGAATAAATGTAATCGTGAGTGGCATTTCCTAATTAGTGTCCCACAAGGAAAATATCTAGTTAATTGGGGACATGATTTGGCTTAATTAGGAAGATCATATATTTGATTTGTTTTGATTAGGTATGTGATTTGTTTCATTTAGGTAGGTGATTATTAAGATTTTATTTGCTTTGTTTTAATTTCACCATGTGTTAAATATGTGTTTTGTTAATTTTGGATGTGTTTTATTGGGTTTGGACGTGAATGGGCTTGGTGTGGGCGTGAGCTTGGTTTTTTTTGTGGTGGACTTGTGGGCTTGATGTGTATTTCAAGGGTTTTGGGCCAAAGTTAAATTTTTTGTGGGGTTTTAGGCTAAAGGTTCTTTAAAACGGAGGTCCAACAAGCGAGCCCGAAGCTAAACAAGGGAATAAAATCCAACAAAATACTGATTTCTGACTTTCCCCCTTCCGAGATCTGTTTCCCGTGACTTCCGCGACTTAAAAGGTAGTGTCTCCAAATGACTCATCATAGGGGCTTACATGCAAACATACAGTGCCTACACCAGACTCAAAGTGTGTGTGTGCAAAGGTTCCTTCGCAGATTCATCCCCAGGTAAGCCAACTCAATGATTTCGTCAAAAAATTAGGATCGATGGGTCAAACCAACCTAGATGTCTCAATTATGCCCTGCAGTTGCTTTTATGTGCTTAATGTGGTATGGTTTTCTTTCTCTTTTGTCTCTTTCTTTTTTTCTTTTCATTTTGAACTTTTTCTTTTCTTTTTTTTTTAACACACCTACCCTTTAAGGTAGCATTTCTCCTCATGGTGGTCCTAATACTCACCCATGGGTAGCTTCACGCTTATGAGTCTAACATAGATCAATTACTCAAAGTATCAAATAAAAGCACATCAAGATTTTATCGTTTCTAAGATTTCTCTCTAAAGCAGATGATTTCATCATCGGACTGATGCTTAACTATTAAGGAAAAGGCTTGAACAAGTAGGCAAAATCAATGTCTTATGATTAAAAGATGCGAGATCACAATTGAATAAGATCAGGAAAATAAACATCCCATAATTTGCAACTTTGTCTTCTTCCGTCTTCTTGCTTTTTTCGGACATCAGATCC
>SKCR01051876.1:0-62478 GCA_019454045.1 Zanthoxylum bungeanum | reverse complement strand
ACATGCATCATGGAAATGAAACTGTAATCTTGTGCACACAATAAATGACTAATGCGAGAACATGAACAATCAAAGAGGCAAATGACAAAATGAGTAACCATGCATGAGATGTGATGAAAGAGGGCCTGTTTTACCATGGGCGTTCGTGCGGCGTTCATATCCGCGTTCGAACGGTAACAGAAGGTTCGTGTTCGAGTAAGTTCGTAAACACATTCAAACGAACTGAGACAGAAAACATTGTTTTCGTGCGGCGTTCTGAAACGCGTTCGAACGAGGTTACAGCAGTGACCTCCAAATGCACTAAACAACATGACACATACATGAACGGATGAATATATGACACATAATAAATAATAACGGGCTAAAAGGCGCGACAAAGCATCGTGGTAAGGATTTTAACCCTTCGACAAAGAGGACCTTTAATTCAACTTACTAAGCCCAGCGCTAATAACATAATGCATATAAAAAATAAGACAACGATATCGGACTTTGTATACCCGATTGAACACATCTTACATTCAACCGAATATACGTCATCCGGCGCGGCGAAGCATTAGGGTAAAGTATTTTAACCCCTAGAAATGGAGGACCTTTAAAATCCAACTTACTAAGCCCATGCGCTAATAACATAATGCATATAAAAAAATAAAGATAACAATATCGGACTTCGTATACCCGATTGAACACCATCTTACATCATCAACCGAATATACATCATCTGGCGCGGCAAAGCATCGTGGTAAAGGATTTTGACCCCTCGACATGAGGACCTTTAATCAACTTACTAAGCCCATGCGCTAATAACATAATGCATATAAAAATAAAGACAACAATATCGGACTTCGTATACCCGATTGAACACATCTTACAGTCAACCGAATATACATCATCCGGCGCGGTAAAACATCGTGGTAAAGGATTTTAACCCCTCGAAATGGAGGACCTTTAATCCAACTTACTAAGACCATGCACTTTATCTCATCATTACACAGACAAATAACATGTAGAAATTAAATAACGGATAATAAATGAATCAAGATAACATAAAACAAAATATGCACCGTTTACTCAAGTGGTACGTGGAGTTGTATCACAAGTACAGACCGCATTACCGTCCATTCGAATTCGGCTACGAAATTTATGTCTGGGTTTCCATCCTATATACCACAAGAGGCGGACACATTTTCCATTTTTTCAAGGGGCCACAACACACATCATTCCACAATATTCACGCAAATGAAATTCAATAAACAATAAAAATACAACTGAAAATAGATGTGAAAAGTGCCCTCAGGTCTAACCTTTTATGTCGACTTTCGGAGGCACGTTACAAGGCCGTCGGAAGGGCTAATACTCCGCAACTCTTCCGGTTCACTGGTTCAATATTTTTGCTCGCTATTTCGCTATTTTGGCCGCTGTTTTCACTCTTTTTTGCTGCTATTTTCTCTGTGTTTTCTGGTTACTGTTTTATGGTGATAAGGGATTGTTTTGCTCTCGGTTTTGGCACTGTTTTTGGGCTGTTATTGTGCGGTTTCTGCTGTAGTTTGCGGGACAGTTTTGGTGAAGGATAAGGGGCTGATTTGGTGCAATTTTAGGGGTGTAAAGGGACTGGTTTCAGGCTTTAAGGTTGGCTGGTTTCAGGGGCAGTAACGTGGGTTAATGGAGGGCTGGTTAGGCGTGAGTTGCTGAGTGTTGAGGGGGGTTTTTAGCGTGTTTGAAGGGTCAGTACGTGAGTTAAATGGAGGCGTGAATTGAGCTGTTTGAAGAATGTGATGGCGTGAAACAGTGGGGCTGTTTGGTAGGGTGTGTGGCGTTGAAGGTAGTGGTTGTGCGTGATCAATCTGTGTGTGTGAGTTGTCAGGTTTGAGTGAGGGTTAGGTGGCTTTTGATGGTGGCTCGTGTTTGTGGATTGTGAGTGTAGGGTTGTTGTGTGGTTTGTTAGCTCGGCAGTTGGCTGCTGAGAAGGGTCTTATTTGCCGAGGAGTGAGAGCTCGTGGCTTAAGAGAGATGATGCCGAGAGAGAGGGCCGTGGGGCGAGAGGAGGTTTGAAGTAGGGTTTTTTATTATTGTCGTTCCGTGAGAGAGAGAGAGAGTCATAGGTCTGTGTGTTTTATGTGCGTGAAGAAATGATATGTGTTTCTTAGGGTTTTATCATGGTGCATGGATTGTCGAGAGAGTCCATGAGCTAGGGTTTCGATTTTTTGGTTGAGAAAGAGGATGTGGTGCCGTGGGGATCTAGACTTAGGGTTTCATTTTGTGTTTGTTTTTATAGTAGGGTATTAGGGTTAGGCATGGGTTGTTTATGAGATTTTAAATAAGGAAACACATCATGCAAAAAGGGATGTATTTAAATTTTTATTTTAAAGGGAAAAGATATTTGTATTTTTGGTGGGTGAATATCTTCAATTGGGTAGGTGAATTATTTAATTGGATTTATATCTTTTGGTAATTATGAAGGAATTTATTTAATATTTTGATTTTAAGTTTAAATCTTTAATTAGATATAATTTTAATTTATAAATCCAATTCCTTTCATTTCAATTCTTATTTTTTTTTCAAATTTAATTCCTTTGTGACATGTTTTAATTATTTTTGTGGCTTGGGCTTTGGGTGCGATGGGCTTGTGTGTGGTTTTGGGGTTTTGGGGCCTAACAAGTGAGCCCGAACTAAACAAGCAATAAATTCTAACAAAATACCGTTCCTTTTTTATTTCCGACGGTCTGTTTCCCGTGACTTCCTCCCTTAAAAGGTAGTGTCTCCAAATGAGACGCATCATAGAGACTTACATGCCAAAATGCAAGTGCCTACAATGACCAGCAAATATTTAACCTCTGGGTCTGAAACTAATTATCATTTCTCTTAATCTTTCAACAAACATATTACCTTTGTTACTAGTAACATTAACGGATCACACACATATTTAAAGCTTGTTTTGCTATTTATATTTACATACATTTAAAATTACCCCTCATGTTTTACTATATCCTCATCTATTAAGTCTATTTCCATCACTTTTTGCTGCTCTAAAACTCTATAATCTTTCTACTTTTCTTTAACCTCTTTACTAATCTAGTTTAGGGTAATTATTATAACTTTCTTTCTTCCTTTATGGAAATTCACTCAATCGTTATTATTGAACATTCTTTCTATCTCAACAATCAATAACACTACCAATCATCATACACCTTAAATAAATCATGCATATATATATATATATATATATATCATAATGTTGTAAATTCTTCATTATTCATAAGGGTATATATGTCTTTGTGTATGGCAAAGGGGTGCTAGAGTGGTTACAATCCATAGAGGGTTGCACCCCACCCCAAAGGGTGTCCTATGGCACCCCTCCATGCCTTTAAAAGGGGTCATGTACTCCAATTAAGGATGAACGAAAATAAATATCCATTACAGACATTTGTTTTTTTTACTTTGGTTTTGAGAGAGATCCACCATTATTCCTAGTTCACACACTTGTTAAGGAGTGCTCCTTGAACAAGAAGATTCCGAGTAATCCTGGGAGAACGTTGGCAAAACGAATCCGTAAAGCACCCGTGACGGAGCCAATAAGTTCTTAAGGACAGAGATCATCTCGACTTGGACTATTCTGTGATCTACACTTTCTGGTTTGTTTTTAATGGTTTTTGGTTTTTAGGGTTTCATGCATCTAGATCTTCTTTTGTTGTTTTGATCTGTTTGATTGCAAGTTATATTACTGTTTGATGACACATATTTGCTACAATCTTAAGAACTTATTGCTTTAATGTTATTAAATAGTATTTCGCATGTTAGGGTTTGAATATTTTCTGGAAAATACGAACTGTGCATGAAAAACCCGTAGGGCGTTCGAACGCCCGACGCACGCGAAGGCTAAAATTTGAATTTTCGTAAGAACGTTCGAACGCGTCTTCAAACGCAACTCGAACGCAAGCCTTCTGCCTTAGAACGTTCGAACGCGTACTAAACGCAACTCGAACGCAACTCTCTCTGGAATCATTCCGTTCGAACGCGTTCACGAACGCTATACGAACGTGAACTCTCTGGAATCATTCCGTTCGAACGCGTTTCAAACGCTACTCGAACGTGAACTCTCTGGAACACATCGTTCGAACGCGTTATCAAACGCAACACGAACGCACACACACTGGACAGTCTCGTTCGAACGTAGATACGAACGCGACACTAACGATATGTCCTGTAATTCTTATAAACTGCAAACTTAAATAATATTAACTTGGTAAGTCATATACTGTTAACACATTAATCTTGGAAGTATAGATTTAAGTTATTATTAGGTTGTTCAATTATCACAAGCATACACATAGTGATAAAGTTGAAATTGTTTGATTGTTGCATAATTGGTTGAGAATTTAAAGTGTAATAATACACAAGTAATTCCATCCAATCTTGATTGAATTATATATATCTACATTTATCGTTTATCACTTTGAACAAGATCATTCGTTGATCGTTGTGCAATTTGTCTTTCGTAGACTAATTGACCCTGTTGATTTTCCAGTTACATATGGCTAGCGGAAATATCACGGTACCGGTCTCTCATGGAGAAAAACCGGAGAAATTTGGTGGGGCAAATTTCAAACAATGGCAGAGTAAGATGCTGTTCTACCTGACAACTCTCCAGTTGGCAAAATTCCTCAAAGATCCTCCGGGTCCTGTGGAGGGTGAATCCGAGAAGGCCAAGGAAGAGCGAGAACAGACTTGGATGTCTGGAGACTTCTTATGCAAGAACTACCTTTTGGGTGGTCTTGACAATACCCTGTACAATGTGTACCAAGGCATGACTTCTGCGAAGATTCTCTGGGAATCTCTCGAGAAGAAGTATAAAACTGAAGATGCCGGACAAAAGAAATTTGTCGTGGGTAGGTTCCTGGACTACAAGATGGTAGATTCAAGGACGGTGATGTCTCAGTTGGGTGAACTGCAATTGATCATTCATGAAATACTGGATGAGGGGATGAAACTCTGTGAGATGTTTCAAGTTGCCGCCATAATTGAAAAGTTGCCTCCATCATGGAAGGACTTCAGGAGCTATCTGAAACACAAAAAGAAGCAGATGAGCCTTGAAGACCTCAGTGTTCGATTGAGAATCGAGGAGGACAACAGGATGTCCGAGAAGGCCAGCTACAAGACTCTGGAGTCTAAGGCCCACATCATTGAAGGTGCAAAGGGTAGCAAAAAGAGAAAGAACAGTGGAGCTGACTCTGGGAACAAGAAGTTCAAGGGAAAATGCTACAACTGTGGAAAGAGCGGTCATATGTCAAAGGACTGCAGGAACAAGAAGTCTCAGGACAAGGGCAAGAAAAAGAAATATGAGGCCCATGTTACTGAAGGCGAGCAGCTGACTGATGATATCTCAGAGATGGAACTATCAGCAGTGGTAACCGAAGCCAACATAGTTGGGAATCCGAGAGAATGGTGGGTAGACACTGGGGCTACTCGCCATATCTGTGCAGACAGTAAGATGTTTTCCATGTACCAGAAGGTCGATGGCGGCGATCATCTGACAATGGGAAACTCGTCTACCTCTCAGGTGGTTGGACAAGGCACAGTTGTTCTGAAGATGACATCCGGAAAGGAGCTAACATTGAAGAATGTACTGCACGTTCCAGATATTCGGAAGAACTTAGTCTCAGGCTCTCTTCTTAGTAAGGCTGGTTTTAAGCTTGTATTTGTTTCTGACAAGTTTGTAATGACTAAGAATGATATGTATGTAGGAAAAGGATACCTAACTGAGGGCCTTTTCAAGCTAAATGTAATGACTGTTAATCGTGCTATTAATAAAGCTAGTTCGTCTGCTTATATTATTGTGTCACAAAATGTATGGCATGGGAGGTTAGGACATGTTAATTATGATACCATGCGTAAATTAATTAACATGGACCTCATACCTAAATTTGCAATTGATAGCCAACATAAGTGTGAAGCATGTGTTGAAGCAAAATACATAGAACATCATTTCATTCTATCGAACGCAGTTCTGAACCGCTAGAACTTGTACATACTGATGTATGTGACATGAATATTGTGCAAACAAGAGGCGGTAAAAAGTACTTTGTCACTTTTATCGATGACAGCACAAGATTCTGTTATGTGTACTTGTTGAGAAGCAAAGCAGAAGCTATTGAAAGCTTTGTACACTATAAGAGCGAAGTTGAAAATCAACTTGGCAAGAAATCAAAAGAATCAGGAGTGATAGAGGTGGTGAATACGTTTCACCCGTTCGGTGAATATTGTTCTGTGCACGGAATTATTCACGAAACCACTGCTCCTTATTCTCCTCAACAGAACGGAATTGCGGAACGCAAAAACCGAACGTTGAAGGAAATGATGAACGCCATGTTGACAAGTTCGGGTTACCCCAGAACTTGTGGGGGGAAGCCTTGCTTTCCGCAAACTACGTTCTGAACAAGCTTCCTCACAGAAGACTAGACAAGACACCATATGAATTGTGGAAAGGTTTCGTACCTTCCTACAAATACCTCAAAGTGTGGGGGTGTCTTGCCAAAGTAATGGTTCCTAAACCTAAGAAGGTTAGAATAGGACCTAAAACTGTTGACTGTATATTCATTGGATATGCTCACAACAGTAGTGCGTATCGATTCTTGGTGCACAAGTCGGAGATTCCTGACATCAATCCTAATATGATAATTGAGTCAAGGAATGCGATATTTTTTGAAGAGACGTTTCCTTGTAAGGAAAGACAAATAACTGGGTCTCTCAAAAGAACAATTGATACTGTCAAGGACAGTAATCAAGTTGACCAAGAATCAGATCAACGTGTAAATGCTGAGACAATCGAGCCTAGACGTAGCAAAAGGGCTAGAACGTCTAAGTCGTTTGGTCCCGATTTTCTAACATACTTGTTAGAAAATGAGCCTCAAAGTTATAAAGAAGCAGTGACTTCTCCGGAGGCACCTCTTTGGAAAGAGGCTATTAACAGTGAGATTGATTCAATCCTACAGAACCATACTTGGGAGTTGGTTGATCTTCCGCCAGGTTGTAAGCCGCTGGGCTACAAATGGATATTCAAAAGGAAGATGAAAACGGATGGATCAATAGATAAGTATAAGGCAAGACTTGTCATAAAAGGTTATAGACAAAAGGAAGGCCTTGATTACTTTGACACCTATTCACCGGTGACTCGCATCACATCGATAAGAATGCTCATAGCCATAGCAGCTATATTTGGTCTTGAAATACATCAAATGGATGTAAAGACGGCATTCTTGAATGGTGAATTGGATGAAGAAATTTACATGGAACAACCAGAAGGGTTTAGTGTTCCTGGACAAAAACAGAAGGTGTGCAAACTTGTAAAATCCTTGTACGGATTAAAACAAGCACCGAAACAATGGCATGAGAAATTTGACAAAGAAATGTTGTCAAATGGGTTTAAAACCAATGAGTGTGATAAGTGTGTGTACACCAAATCAACTCAAAAGGATATGTCATTGTGTGTCTCTATGTAGACGATATGCTGATAATTGGTAGTAATCATGAAATGATTAAGTTTACCAAAAACGTGTTATCCAGCAGATTTGATATGAAAGATATGGGGATAGCTGATGTGATCCTAGGATAAAGATTTCTAGGACATCAGACGGATATATATTATCACAGACTCATTATATTGAGAAGATACTCGATAAATATATCAAAGGGGATCTAAACGTGGCTAGAACCCCTGTAGACCTAACTCTTCATTTATCAAAGAATACTGGTTCAAGCATATCGCAACTAGAGTATTCGAGAATCATCGGAAGTCTGATGTATCTCACGAATTGCACACGACCCGATATCGCTCAAGCTGTGAATCGGCTTAGCAGATATACGAGTAATCCAGGACACAACCACTGGAAAGCCATAGTAAGAGTTTTGAGGTATCTGAGAGAAACTTCAAAATATGGGCTACATTACGAGAGATATCCTGCTGTACTAGAGGGTTACAGCGATGCTAACTGGATATCTGATACGGTGGATTCCAAATCCACGAGTGGATTTGTTTTCACACTTGGTAATGCGGCCGTGTCATGGAAATCCTCGAGGCAAACATGTATTGCCCGGTCTACTATGGAATCAGAGTTCATAGCGTTAGACAAAACAGCGGAAGAAGCAGAATGGCTTAGAAACTTCCTGGAGGATATTCCTAGTTGGCCCAAACCGGTGCCAGCGATAAGCATACATTGTGACAGCCAATCGGCTATTGGGAGAGCCCAAAATACAATGTATAATGGTAAGTCTCGACACATACGTCGGAGACATAATACCATACGTCAACTGCTCTCAAGTGGCATAATAACGATCGATTATGTCAGGTCGAAGGAAAACCTAGCGGATCCACTAACTAAAGGTTTACCTCGAGAGCAAGTTGAGAAGTCATCGAGGGGAATGGGCTTGAAGCCTATAATCTAAGAATTGTCACTGTGGAAACCCAACCTAGTTGACTGGAGATCCCAAGATCTAGGTTCAAAAGGGACAACAGAAACTTTGTGCAATTCAAAACAAGCACTGAAGAGTTTCGTACTCTTTCCCATTCCGATAATGACGCTGAGTGCTGTCTGTCATTGGTTAGGATAAGCTAAGGCTTTTAATGATCACTATATTAGGAGATGAGTCCTAATGGGGGTAAAGACAGATTACCTCTTCATAGTAGATCACCTATTTCAAGTAAGAAGTGAGGCCGCTTCCATGGGAACCTTTAAAGGCGGGTTACCCTAAAGTGCTTGATGAATCCAGGACCGTTGTTCAGGGCCAAAATGAACACAACCGTAGAACGGGAAATGGTCGAATTAAAGCTGTGTGTTGGCAATTGTCTTGGTTTACACACAACGGCAGAACAGTTCAAGACTATGGGTCACTGGTTTGCCAAGTAAATCCGATTGTCATTCACTAGGAAAGGTTCAAGGCGAAAGCTACCTATTTCGATGCAGCTTTAGCTCACGGTATCTCTCTCTCACGTGTCTGAATGAATATTTGAAGAATTGTGGGGGATTGTTGTAAATTCTTCAATTATTCATAAGGGTATATATGTCTTTGTGTTTGGCAAAGGGGTGCTAGAGTGGTTACAATCCATAGAGGGTTGCAACCCCACCCCAAAGGGTGTCCTATGGCACCCCTCCATGCCTTTAAAAGGGGTCATGTACTCCTAATTAAGGATTCAAGAAAATAATACATATTTCCATTTCCTACAGACACTTGTTTTTTTTACTTTTGTTTTTGAGAGAGATCCACCATTATTCCTAGTTCACACACTTGTTAAGGAGTGCTCCTTGAACAAGAAGATTCCGAGTAATCCTGGGAGAACGTTGGCAAACGAATCCGTAAAGCACCCGTGACGGAGCCAATAAGTTCTTAAGGACAGAGATCATCTCGACTTGGACTATTCTGTGATCTACACTTTCTGGTTTGTTTTTAATGGTTTTGTGTTTTTAGGGTTTCATGCATCTAGATCTTCTTTTGTTGTTTTGATCTGTTTGATTGCAAGTTAATATTACTGTTTGATGACACATATTTGCTAACAAATATATATATATGTAGTCATATTACCAGCATTATCTTCGCAAGAAGTTACTCTTATATAACTCATCCAGACATGATATGCAAAAAATGTAACAATGCTATCATCGTTACTATCCTTATACATCTCAATGAATTTTCAAGAAGATATGATCTCTTGTATACTATGATTATGCTATACTTTATCATGCCATGTTTTTTATAAAATTCTTTTTGAAACTTTTTCTGAAAGCTGTTTTCTAAAAACTGTTTTTCCTGAAACTCTTTATAAAACTATCTTTCTGAATACTGTTTTCTGAAATCTGTTTCTAAAAACTGCTCATCTGAAAACTGTTCTGAAAATTGAAGTCTCTAAATAAAATTTGTATATATCTGAAACTGAAATCTGTATCGGAAAACAGAAAACTTTCTCTGAGTTCTGTGTCTCTGTCTGAAAAACTGGACGTATGAGGGCGTTACGTATCGTCGTCGTCCCCCCATACGCCTATCTGGAGGCAGAAGTGCAAATCCATGAATTTGGGGCGTTACGTATCGTCGTCCCCCAAGCCACAATCTGGAACTGGGGGTGCAGATCTATGCTACCACCCAAGCTCAAAAACCATGATTTCGGGGATCTGTCAACCCTAGTCCTGCTTAAGGATCTGAAAGCGTCCTCTCAGTCCTCCACATGTGCACATGTCTCTGAATCCGTCATTTCCATAGTATCCGTCAATTCCAACTAAATCTCAAGTTAATACTGGGGTAAGTTTTTACCTCATGCCCCGAAAATCATAAAGCTCATGCTTAAATCTCAAAGGTGTAAGAAACATTTTCTGAAATACTTTTACTCAAAGCATCTGAAACTTTTCTTTAAAATACTTTGGATTTCAAAAAATCATTCTCAATAATAATACACAAATATGCATAAGCATTTTATTCTTTCACTTATCCTAACATGCTTTCTTATATGCTTATCCTCAGGCTATCAAATATTCACATGCATTCTTATAAACTAATGACATGTGATTTCTAATCTTTCGTGCTTTCAATGCTAAGTTTTTGTGTCCTATATGTTTATACTATTTTCAACATACTTTATATACATTAAACACGTTTCATTTACATTATAAACCGTCACAACTTTATAATTACATACAATCTGATATGCATTTTTACACACGTAACACTATATATTATTACTCAAACTAATAAGCTTTACCACTATGAAAACATGCACCTGTAAACCAGTCATACGTATTTAATGATTCCATGACATGCTCTATACACATTCACATCTTCATTACCAAGCAAACTCATAAGTTCAATTCTTAATTCCCACTTCTAACATCAAATAAAACTTGACATTAATACATATACATAAACCATAACGCTAACCATTACATAAATACATACCATCTTATACACATCTAATTAATTACACATATAATCTCTTTACATTGCTACATTTCTATCGTACAATGTTTAAAAATATGTGGCGGCGCCTGGAGGCGGCGGGCCATTGAGGCGCGAGGCGGTGAGGCGGATGCCTCGATCCGAAAATTGGAAAAATAATCCAAAATACATTCATTTCTTCATAATTCATAGTATGTTCAAAAAACTATTTATAACTAATCCAAAATGCATTAACAAAAAACTATGTTCATTAATTATTTATCAACTGTAATTATAGCCAAGCAAAAACAGAGCTGCAACTTTAGACATCAAAGTGAAAATATATAATTCATTTAGTTAAAAACCACACGAAGACACAATTCATTCTAGCATTTTTAATTTAATTTAATTTTTATTTGTCGAAGTAAAAATACACACGAAGACCTATCAATTTTCCTGAGAAAATACGTTTTTTTTAACAAACTAACGATAAAGCTAAGCCAAACAACATTTGACTCAAATAAAAATGAGGTATTAACCCTCGAATGGAACTGGTATTCTTAAATATCATAGATGATGTTGATACAAGCAAAGCATAGACAGAGCCGACAGACAGGAACCGAGCTGAGGATGCAAAGCAGACACAAACCCTAAATCACAGACAGAGACGAAGAAGAGACGCTGATGCTGAGAGATGAGGAAGGTAAGAGACGAAGCTGAGAAACCCTAAATCAAAGACGCAATCTATATACACTGATTCCTTTTTTTTTTATAAAGACGCCAAAACGACGACGTTTTGGCACACCAAAACGTCATCATTTTGGTTAGATAACAAAAAATAAAATAAAAAAAAGCTGAATGTGAGGCGCCGCCGCCTCAGCCCGCCTCCCGCCAAATCGGCGCGAGGCGGGCTGAGGCGGCCGCCTCAGCGGTGAAAGGCGGCAAAAATAGTGAAAGCCGAATTAGGCGGCCGCCTCGACGCGCCGACGCCGAGGTGGTGATTCGGCGCCTCAATATGTTTTTTTAATACTAGTATCGTGCCTTACAATATATATAGTCTACTTATTTGTTCATTAGCATTACTCAATAATCATTCACAATCATACAATGACATTTATTTCAGCAAATAGGATTATTTAACTGATTTCCAAAATTATAAATTTAGGTTTAAACATTTTATTCTTTATTTTATACATTCACAAGTAAACATTATCCAGGACTTCTAAACTAGTTAATTCAAGGCTCAAAAGACACTATTAGATTATTTATTCACGTTCCTTTGGCTGTTACGTTGTTGATTCCATGATTTTGCTAAGTAATTCATTTCAGCAGCCTCTTCAAGATATTCAACAACAACCTTAAATTCATATTGACCAATGACCAAAGTATTCCATCACAATATGTAACCTTATCAAAATTGAACTAATAAAATAACAAGTAAATCGTAAACAGCAAATGACCTCATCATATAAATTTACTTAACCATTACGCAACTATAAATATATACATAACTAATCCAATCCACAAATTCTTAACGTTATTAGTCGTGTTCAAATATAACGTTCATTCTTTCTTTTCATTGTACTTTTCTGACATAGATTTTTTATTGTTTATCTCATTTCTCTATAGTACTTCTACATCAACTTCCAATCCAAAATACAACCAATCCTAATATTACTACTTCTGCTCACGCCCTACCATCGTATTTCCCACTACTGCCACAATATCAACGCATCAATATTATTCTATTGCTTTACTTATTAAAATTACAATTTAATCTTTAAAAAAATTATACCCGAATTCCAAAATTTCCCTAAATCTTAATTTCCTTAATCCTTCAAATTCTTTTGATTTTCTATGCTTAATACGAATCTAGATTAATTTTGACATATTTTTGTTGGGGTTTTGGGCATTGGGCACAGCAGAAGCGCGGGTCCAGGCGATATCGTATTTTAAATATTTTTAAAAAATACCGAATAAATTATTCAATATCTAATATGAATAATTTATTCATTATTACATAAACCATTTATTTAATATCATATATTAACATAAAGATTGTTGAAACGTCGCGAAACTTTTACGAAAATATTTTTCGCAAAATTGCCTAAAATGCGTTTTTGACCGAACCGACTACCCGACACTTATGGAAACTGCCCAGGTCAGCTCCAATAGTGTCAGGGCAATTCATAGGCGGCCCAAACAGTGATGGACTCACGATTTGGAATGTCGTCACCCGGTTGGCTCAAAATCCACCCGGTAACGCCGTTTTTGGCCGTTTTCGCTTATTTCAAGTTCGAAACACATTCCGGAAATTATGTCAACTCCCAAAACACATCCATTACATTCATAAGACATCAAAATCATCACATAATTTCCAGTTTTGCAAGATCAGATCAGCAAACCAAAAATTCACAATTTCATGCTTTAAAACCAATTTATTCAAGATTAATCAAATTATTCAAACACCAATCAAAGTCCCACCATATGAACAACTCTATAAAAATTCTAGGCAATTTTAGAGTGGCTCAAATAACTCTAGAATGGCAACAAAATATTCAACAATAATTTGAACAAATTGGATACAAAATTACATTAATTACTTCCAATTTCTACTTCACACATGCCTAAACTTCCTTCTCCATCAACAACGACCGAAAGCCCCAAAAATTCTGAATCAAAGGAACCCTAGAACCCTTCTAATAACTCATGAAACAAGAAACTAAATTTCTAAGCATGGGGTTATGGTAGATTACCTTTAATCCTCCAATTCCTTAGCCTTTTCCTTGAGTTTTCCTTTGATTTTCCATGGATTCACCCAACAAGATTTGAAACCCATTTGTTTGAGAGACTTTCGGCCATTGTGGATGAATGAACAAGAGAGAGAAAAAAATTTTCTAATATAAGGAAGAAGTGGTCGAAATTAGGGGTTTTTTTGTCCAAAAATAATTAAATCAATTAATTTTAATGCAAACTTTATAACAACAAATCACATTTGAACACATAAAGTTTACTTTAAAGCCATGCAATGTGTTCCAATCATATCTCACCATATATCATTCAAATAATTATTAATGGATAAAGATTAAATTTTTTAATTATTTAATTATTTAACAATTAAATAACTAAATAATTAATTAACAACCATATATGTATTTTTATTTACATTAAATAATAAATACATATATTTATGGCATGTGTCAAAATCTCATTTGACAAATAATTAATGTGTATTTAATCATATTATGTATCAAATACAAATACACAATAATTATTAGCGGACAAAATCCCCTAATTACATGTGTTATCGTTTAACGATTAAACGATCCAAATTAACTCATTTAATCCGGTGAAGTATTATGAATAATCCATATTATTCATATCGAGTTGCCCAAGTGCTCAACGAGTACACTTCATATTGTGGGACTCTCTAAGTTTAGGTATATCCGTCACGAAATCCAATTTCGTGTCCATAATCAACCCACTCATAGATTATGACGACCACGGATAATTTCGCTAAAATATACAAGTCGAGGTCATAGCATACTTATAATCCCTTTGTCACAGGCTATTTGTATTATACCTGAGATATAGATGAGAACGTCAAATCTGTTCGGTATAATAGAATCGACTTTCATTTATGATCTCTAAATAACACTCGGAACTATTTTCCGATGTTATACCACGGCCATGGATTTACTAGATCATAAACACGTGAGGATGAATGTGATCATCCGATACTGGATCGAAATACGCAATACTACGTATACTACGCCTGATATAGATCCTAATTCCTGTAAGGATATTTCTGTAGAATTGGGTAGGCATGGTGCTTTGCTAGAAGTCAACCTTGTCTTGTAAACGGTATAAATGTAGTACTAGGTACTCACGTGTTCGGATAGTCCGACAACCGAATTTACTGCCAACATATTCGGGGATCTCATGGGTCGCTTCCCGAAGATTCACCGATGACGTATGACTCGCACTTTTAATTAATCTGGGATTAATATGATGAGAGATAAAATTAATCTGGGATTAATTGCGGAGATATTTTATCTGGGATAAAATATCATTTAAAGAGAGAAAATGATTAATTTGGAATTGATCGATAAAATTAATATATTCGATATATTAAACGAGATTGGATTTCGACGCGGAATTAAAATTATATTTTAATTCGGGCGAATGAGTTAATTTAGAATTAATTCGTTAGCGATGTGAATAGTGATTTTGCTAGGCATAATCATTTAATTGCGTCATAACGGAAAATTTGTTAATTTGGAATTAGCGAATCCGAGCCCGGGATTATTTATGAGCGCATTCGCATTTCGAATTCGAGTGCAGCACGCAAGTCAAATCAAACATCAAATCGCTAGTCACATCAAGCGTCAAATCACATGTCACTTTGAGTGATGTGACCATTGATTGAATGAATGATGTGACTTGATGGTAGTTGTTGGAATGGTTGTTGGATTTGATTATTTGACTTTTGGAAAGCCAAATATTTGGTAAATCCTTTATTTATTTTTTGAAAATATATATTGTGTATTAGATACACATTTGAACCAACTAACACTCATCTCTCTCTTTCATCCTTCTCCCTCTCATCCATGCCCTTGGGGCTGTTTTTCATCTGGTTTGGCAGCTCACTGCCGTGAGCCAAGAAGAAAAATGGGAAGCAAAAGTCGGGATTTTGTGGCAAAATCGGGAGTGCTAGCACACTACGAAGTCATGCGAAGGTGATAGGGAAGTCCACCCATGAGATTGGAATCATTTGACGAAGCTTGGAGCTTGGATTCTTGAAGATTGATGGCCGAAAATGGAGCAGTCCAGAAGCTCACTGCCGAATGCACCAATGAGCAGAAAATGGAATTTTTGTTGCCTCCCGCGTCGCTCAACCGATCTATGTGAGTATTCCGCAACTCCGTGATGTATTCGCATACTTATTTCTTGCTTTGTATTCGATCCTCGGGACTTAGAGATCTCCAACAATGGTATCAGAGCGATTAAAAGCATGAAATATAATTTAGGGCTTAAAATTGGGTAAAATGTTTTTGAGCATGATTTGAATAAATTGGATGTTTGAGTATGCTTAATACATGTTTAATTAAGGATTGATTGGATCAATTTGATTAAAAATTATTTGGAACAAATTTCCCCAATTTATCTTGCTTGGCCGAGAGGTATAGTGTCCTAATAAGTCTTGGATTTTTTTATTTTTGATCATTGGATGAATTGAATCAATCGAGAATGTTGATTTAATATTGATTGTGGATTCAATTGGATTGAAATCAAAATCGATTTAAAATTCCCTACAAAAGCCGAGACTAGTGAAGCATGAATGGGTTTGATTTTTTATGAAATGTGTTGGACATGTTTTGTTGATGATGAGCATGATTAATTAGGCTAATTTGATGTTTTGGAAATATTGATTTGGGTGATTAATAATGCTATACACTTTGGTAATTAAATTGGGAATTTGGAATTTGTAATTTAATTATGTTGGGCCTATTTTGTGAAATTGGGCTTAAGTGTTGTAATTGGGCTTATTGGGCTTGGTTGTACTAAGTTGGGTTTAGGAAAAATTGGTTGGATCCAATTGGGCCCAAAATCTCATCCAAAAATCCCAAATGCGACTAATGGACCTTTAAAGTTTAATTGGACCTAATGGGCCTAAATTGATTTCTGGGCTTATGGGGTAACTCCCGAATTGGACTTTGGTTATTGGGTTCGACCCGAGTTGACCAAAAGTTCAGGCCTTAAAGAAATTAATTAAAAGCCCATTGGATTTTAATTAAATTGACGTTGGACGTTAATCGGGCTTTGAGACCCGTAACGATTAAATTTGGAATTTATGTCGTAAAGGTTTATTAATAAAGTGTAATATTTAATTTGGAATTAAATAATGAATTAGTATTAAATACATATTAAATTGGATTTAATGTTGTAGTTTAATTTAATTCGAGAATTCGTACTTTGAGTACTTATTCGCAAAACAAGTTTGACTCGAGCAAAATCAAATCGTTGTTTGAACATTGGATGGTCACTAATTATCAGATTAATTAATTTGATTAGATTGATTGATAACATGCTTGTGTGAATACATGGTTGCGATGCATGAATAATGTATATCGGATGGATATTAGATGGGTGGGGCAATTTTAAAAATTGTTGTAATAAATTTGGAATTTATTAATTGGACCTGCATGTCCAGCCTTATTACCTCCTTATTCTTTGTATTCTCTTCTCACCTATTCCCCTCAATGTAAATGAGGTTTCTTTAGAAGTGTAGTGTAACGGGTAGAAGTAAATACTTGTGCTAGCGGGAGAGAGAAAATGAGAGATTTGATATAGGATCAATGTGTAAGGTATCCATCTGCATATCATTATTATTTATTTATACGCGCTTTATTATGTGTTTAGAATGCATGTTTAAGGGTGTATGATGATGAGACCTTAACAAAGATAATAAATTGGTTGCCAATTTGCACGCGAAAAACCCTCACAAATATTAAGCGTTTTTCCTTCCATTGAGTGATTCTCACTCAAGATCCGAGATTGGCATTGGTTTGTTGGCCAAAGTCAAGACCTTTGTCCGTCGATGATATGTTTGAATCACTAGAGCTTTGTTCCATATTGGTGTCTTGTCCAAGTTGTGGTTTGTTTGCCAAAGTCAAGACCACTTCTTGTCCATCGACATTGATTACGAAACTTTCCATGGTCAATGGGTCGCGCTTGACTGGGATCACTAAATTTGTTGTGCCAAAGCCAAGGCTTAGTTGATTCAAAGGAAAAAGGTTAGGTAATATATTGGATATATTGGCATATATAAGATATATGTTTCGGACTTGGATGTCCCCCTACTGGATCTAGGAATTGGATTGGATCCAATTGATCTTAGAGATCTACTTAGTTAATTATCATACAATTTGTTGGCCAAAGTCAAGATTGTGTGATATTTAACGGGATCCTAGCCCGCTAGGAAACACGGTTTCCCAAGTACCCGACAGAGGGTTAGAGGCTCGCCAAAAAATAGTGGGAGGCTGTTGGTTTCTATTAAGGTCCCAAGATCAATAATAAGCATGAAATATGTGTGAATAACAATCGAGAAGTTGCGGAATACTTACATCGAGTGGTTGAGCGACGCGGAGGTAACAAAAATCTGATTTTCTTCTCTTAGACTGGTCACGGCAGTTCACTGCCAGTGCTTACTGGTTCAGCCTTTTGGATCAACATCGTCAAGCTCCAAGCTTCGTGATTTTATTCCCGACTCATCGGTGGACTTCCCTATCATCTTCGCATGTCTCGTAAGTGTGCTAGCACTTGTGATTTTGCCACAAATACCACTCTAGTGCTTCCCTTTCTCTCGGTTTCTTGATAGAAACCAGTAAGCTATTTGCCTCCTTGGGCGTGAAGAGAGATAGAAGAAAGAGAGGAGAGAGAGATGTGTGTGAGAGATGGAAAGTGTAAAAGTGAATAAATGATTTCTAAAATCATTTACCATATACAATTTTTGATTTCAAAAATCAAGCCATAAATGGCTCCAACCACCTCCATCAACTTACATCAAGTCACATCACTCAATCAAGTTGTCAAGTCACATCACTCAAAGTGACAAGTGATTTGACGCTTGATGTGACTAATGATTTGACGCTTGATTTGACTTGTGTGCCGCAATCGAATTCGAAATGCGAATGCGCTCACAAATAATCCCAGGCTCGGGTTCGCTAATTCCAAATTAACAAATTTTCCGTTGCGATGTAATTAAATGATTGCGCCTAGCGAAATCACTATTCACATTGCTAACGAATTAATTCTAAATTAATTCGTTCGCCCGAATTAAAATCTAATTCTAATTCCGCGTCGAAATCTAATTTCGTTTAATATATCAAATATATTAATTTCTCGATTAATTCCAAATTAACCGTTATCTCTCTTTTAATGATATTTTATCCCAGATAAAATATCTCCGTAATTAATCTCATATTAATTTTCTCTCTCTTCTAATTAATCTCAGATTAATTTAGAGTGCGAGTCATACGTCTTCGGTGAATCTTTGGGAAGCGACCCATGAGATCCCCGGATATGTTGGCAGTAAATTCGGTTGTCGGACTATCCGAACACGTAAGTACCTAGTACTACGTTTATACCGATTTACAAGATAAGGTTGGCCTCTAGCAAAGCGCCATGCCTACCCAATTCTCCAGAAATATCCTTACAGGAATAAAGGATCTATATCAGACATAGTATACGTAGTATTGCGTATTTCTGTCCAATATCGGATGATCACGTGCTAGGCCTGGGGCTGAATTATGTCTGCCCCGTACGAAGCACATGTCGGATGTCTGGTAACTAGTCTCTATAATTGGATAAACATGACCTTGTCATTTTATCCCGATGACTGCAGTACTTAAGAGTACTAGTACCGTATCCTACGTGACCATCATCTCCATATGACTGGAGTGACACTTCCGTCTTGACATCACACCCAACACACTATGATTCTCAATATACCCAGCATTGGCGTACACAGAACCTGTTAAAGCCCTGGACGACCGCAACCAAAGTATATTGATTGTCGCAAGTATTAGCGGTGCAAGTCTCAGGTTAAGACCAAATACACCTACCCTGATTTCGGACTTCCATAGACACATAGTCATACTACCAATGGAATTCCGAGGGGGTCTATCCAGAGCGAAGCTGTTTCCCGTACCATTGGTAAAACACAACCTCCTATTACACTTGCATGAGCATTTTATACCCAAATATATGAGAACTATGTCGTTATGCCCTCACAACGCGCACAAGTGTAATATTAGTCTTTTACGCATTTATCGATGTCCAATCTCGATAATGCTCTGATTAGGGATATTTAATGATTTATCCTTCGTGGACTGATACTGTCTCATATCATTCTCAATCCATGAACAAATCATAAGGACCTCCTATCATTTATACATCTAGGTGATCTAATCACAAATGATAAGAGTGCAATCTCCTTTGTCACATAGTTAATTGGTACAACAACACCATAATCTGTACAAATAGTGACGCTATGGGTCATAATTGTCCAACAGAGGTAAGAATTGAATTTGCAATATTCGTTTAATTACTTCCATACGCGCTCAAATCAAATATCATTTGTCAAATAAATTAAATGTTAGTTGGACTAATATTTAAATTGTTGTTTTAACAAACAGTTGGACTGTATTCAAATAATTCATTTATAGTTGGTTATATAATTGGATTATAGTAATTAATATATTTGATTTAATTAATTATAGTTGATTAAATAGTTGGACTATAATAATCATTATAATAAATAGTACCGAAATCATTGATTAAATAGTTGGACTATTAGAATCAAGATAGAAATTGAAAGATTGACATTTAAAACATAATCCTAGGGAAAATGTATTTAAATGGTTTAATTTTCAAATTGGGAATATAATTTTAGGATGGTCCTGGAAACTAATAAGTTACTTTATTTGATAAAATAACATATTAGGCCTAAGCCCGGAGTTAAGCAAATAGTAGAGCATAATCTTTGGAAGATTTATGTGAGGATAACATTAGTGCTTAATCCATTAAGCTTGACGCAGTAGACTCCTTAATTTCTGAATCAGAACTAAGGATTAGATCCTTAAAGTATGATAATGAAATTGAAGGATCTTCATAAATCTACTTAGATTTTAGAAGTACTAAAATTGCAATACTTAACTCTTGAAGAGTTAATGACTATTCTCAAGGAGACAAAGTCAAAGTTTGCAATAAGACAAGTAGCGCTAGTCGCACCTTACTTCGATATTCTAGAAACTCGAGGCTAGGCCAAAGGTTTCTAGAATGTGGAAAAGGGCAAAGGCAAAATCATTATAATCTTCTGGGAAGATAAAGGACATATCCCAAAATGTCTGCCTAATGTGGCAAACGGGATCGCGGAAGCGTGACTGCCGTTTGGACAAAGCAGACATGAAGGAATTGAAGACGGGCAAGGCTCTGACTTCAAATATGTTTGTCATAAACATGTTCACTACTAGTATTAAAATTGAATTTTAGATACTTAGTGTGGTACATAAACATATACTGGTGTTCAGAATCTGCTTTGAGCAGGATACTGATTTCCATTGAGATTTAATCTGCGGATTGGAAACGGGATGAAAATCGATGTTTTAACCATAGATACCTAATTTTAGGAACTACCCTCGGGTGTGTACCTAAATTAGGAAACTATTATAATGTAACTAGTTTGACTAGAAACATTATCTTTATATCAGTGTTTAACCCGCTGCGGGTGAACCTTTATATTCTAGAACACTAAAGTGTTTCATTATATAAAGATGATATTGAGATATACACATTAGATGTGAATAACAGCATTTATATTTTGAATATAAATAAATCTCAAACGTATAAAATGACAAACAAACTGCTCAAATTGATTTGATCAGAAGAAACATATTGTGGCATTGTAGTCTGGGACACAATTAAACAAGACTCATATATCCACACTTTTGAAGAGTGGATACTAAGACTGATTTGATCCTATTCAAATAAAGTCTACGAATCTAGTTTATTGGGCAATGTGCCTATAACACTATTTACTTGGTAAAAGTGTAAATGCCACTGATCTGTTAGCCCTAGTTCATAGTGAAGCAAGTGGGCCCATGTCCAGCTAGGCTAGAGGTGGATATGAATATTCCGTGACCTTTACGGATGTGGCATCGCGTTATGGTTATGTGTTCCTTTTGAAACACAAATCGGAAACTTTTAAAGTTTCGACACAAAATAGACAAACAGATCGGCTAAAGTATTAAACCATCACGGTAAGACCGTAATGGAAAATACTTAAGCAATAAGTTTCTCATATACTTGAAAGAGTATAGTATTCTTTCAAAGAGGACTCCTCCCGGAACACGTCAGTTTGACGGTGTGTCCGAACGGATAAACCAAATTTTGTTGGACATGCTAAGGTTAATCATGAGTCGCTCTGAGCTACCATTTCCTTCAACAGATACGCTTTAATAGTGCAGAACTTATTTAGAATAAGGTTCCATAATAATCTGTTTGACATATTTCATATTAGATATGAACGAGAAGGAAACCGGGTTTCTCATTCCTGAATATTTGGGTATGATGGGCATATGTTTGGATGATACCAAACTAAAACCCAAATTGGATAAGTGCCAATTGTAGGTTATCCTAGGGATACCAAAGTATAATACTTATACAACTCACATGAGAACACTCTAATTGTTGCTCGCCATGCGGTTTTCCTAAGAGGAATACCTATATGCAGTGGTAAGTGAGAGGATAGTAAAACTCGATGAAAATCAGCGTAATACTGTTCCAGACACCGAATCTTAATGGAACATAAATAGTTCATCAAGGATGAAACTATGTCAGTAATCTTCGAATACACAAGAACCACGTAAGTCGAGAGAGCAAGAAAACAACCTAGGGTATGGGTTTCTGATCTTACCTCGTAAATATGTCAATCTTTTGAGGTATACCAACTGACTACGTATGAGTCCTCAAGGAACACATACATGGAAGGAAACATACCAACGTACTAAGCTAGGCTTGTAGCGGAAAGGTATCGTTATCAATATTGTGTTGATTACGATTCAACTTTTTACCTGTTGCCACTGTAAATCCATTTGGATAATGCTTGCTAAAGTTGCATGTTTCATTTATGAAATATGTCAGCTTAACGGGAAAATCGCTTTCCTGAAAAAGGAAACCTTTTGGAGGATGTTTACAATATCATGTCGGTTTTGTCGTACCTAAACTAGCAAACAAGGTTTGCAGGTTATTCGATCCATGTTTGGATTGAAACAAACATTAGGTTCTTGGAATTGTCGTTTTGATGTGATCATAATGGTTTATGATTTAATTCAAAACGAAATGATTCTTGTGTATATAAGAGGGTTAGTGGGAGCGCACTGACAATGGTTGTCCTATAAATAATGATAATATGTCATTTCTTGGAAATGATATTCCCATAAAAACAATCGGTGAAAGGTTGGCTTTCGAGAAAATTCTTTATAGAATTCTTGTGAGAAACAACTTTTATTCTAGGAATAAAGATCTACTGGGATAGATCTAAAAGTTGAAACTCTCCGAGAACTCGTACATTGAAAAATATACGCGACCTAGTGTCTCATATGCTTTAAGCATATGGAGTCACAATCAGGCCAATCCAAGTGATAGTCACTGGATTGATGTTAAGAACATACTTAGTATCTTAGAGATCTAAGGATGCTGTCTTAAACTATGGAGAAGGAGAACTTGAAGTGACTGGGATCACTGTTGCAAGTTTCCTAACCAATAAAGAGGACTGTAAGTCGCAAAACAGTACTATGATGTTTGAATAACGGTACATTGAGCTATAAATCTTCCAAGCAAGATACTGTTACCGAATAAACAATAAATGCGGGTTATTGCTGTAGCTAAGGCAGCAATAGAAGCCATTTGGGTCGATAACAAATCTAATTAGATTAGATAAAGTTCTGTTAGCAGCTTAGCTAGGCGTCAGCACAGGCTAAAGAATTAATGGTCTCATCAATGATCCAGATACATACTTCGATATTCATTTGATTCGTTCGGATCATACATCGTGGTGATGTGATGATCGTATAAATCGCATCAAACGATAATCATGCAAATCCGCTGACGAAAGCCATTTCTCAGCAAATTGAGCCAACCGTACATAGTTCGGGTGTTAGACACTCGAGTGACTGGCTATAGGCCAAGTGGGAGATTGTTGGACAATTATGACCCATAGCGTCACTATTTGTACATATCATGGTGTTGTTGTACAAATTAACTATGTGACAAAGGAGATTGCACTCTTATCATTTAAGATTAGATCACCAAGATATATAAATGATAGGAGGTCATTATGACTTGTTCCTGGATTGAGAATGATATGAGACAGTATCAGTCCACGAAGGATAAATCATTAAATATCCCTAGTCAGAGTATTATCGAGATTGGACATTGATAAATACGTAAAAGACTAGTATTACACTTGTGCGCGTTGTGAGGGCACAAACGGCATAGTTATCATATATTTGGGTATAAGATACTCATGCAAGTGTAATAGGAGGTTGTGTTTTACCGATGGTATGGGAAACAGCTTCGCTCTGGATAGACCCCATCGGAATTCCATTGCTAGTATGACTATGTGTCTATGGAAGTCCGAAATCAGGGTAGGTGTATTTGGTCTTAACTTGAGACTTGCACCGCTAATACTTGCGACAATCAATATACTTTGGTTTTGGTCGTCCAGGGCTTTAACCGGTTTCTGTGTATGCCTCTTCTGGGTATATCGAGAATCATAGTGTTTTGGGTGTGATGTCAAGACGGTAGTGTCACTCCAGTCATATGGAGATGATGATCGCGTAGGGATACAGAACTGGTTCTCTAAAAAGGTTGCAACCATCGGGATAATATGACTTGGTCATGATTATCTGATATTAAAGAGACTATTTACTCGTAATCCGATATATGCTTCGTACGGGGCAGACACTATACCAGCCTCAAGCCTTGCATGTGATCATCCGATACTGGATCGAAATACACAATACTACGTATACTACGCCTGATATAGATCCTAATTCCTGTAAGGATATTTCTGGAGAATTAGGTAGGCATGGCGCTTTGCTAGAAGCCAACATTGTCTTGTAAATCGGTATAAACATAGTACTAGGTACTCACGTGTTCGGATAGTCCGACTACCGAATTTACTACCAACATAACATGGGATCTCATGGGTCGCTTCCCAAAGATTCACCGATGACGTATGACTCGCACTTTTAATTAATCTGGGATTAATATGATGGGAGAGAAAATTAATATGGGATTAATTGCGGAGATATTTTATCTGGGATAAAATATCATTTAAATAGAGAAAACAATTAATTTGGAATTAATCGATAAAATTAATATATTCGATATATTAAACGAGATTGGATTTCGACGTGGAATTAAAATTAGATTTTAATTCAGGTGAACGAGTTAATTTAGAATTAATTCGTTAGCGACGTGAATAGTGATTTCGCTAGGCATGATCATTTAATTGCGTCGCAACGGAAAATTCGTTAATTTGGAATTAGCGAATCCGAGCCCGGGATTATTTGCGAGCGCATTCGCATTTCGAATTCGAGTGCGGCACGCAAGTCAAATCAAGCATCAAATCGCTAGTCACATCAAGCGTCAAATCACATGTCACTTTGAGTGATGTGACCATTGATTGATTGAATGATGTGACTTGATGGTAGTTGTTGGAATGGTTGTTGGATTTGATTATTTGACTTTTGGAAAGCCAAATATTTGGTAAATCCTTTATTTATTTTTTGAAAATATATATTGTGTATTAGATACACATTTGAACCAACTAACACTCATCTATCTCTTTCATCATTCTCCCTCTCATTCACGCCCTTGGGGCTGTTTTTCCTCTGGTTTGGCAGCTCACTGCCGTGAGCCAAGAAGAAAAATAGGAAGCAAAAGTCGCGATTTTGTGGCAAAATCGGGAGTGCTAGCACACTACGAAGTCATGCAAAGGTGATAGGGAAGTCCACCCATGAGCTTGGAATCATTTGACGAAGCTTGGAGCTTGGATTCTTGAAGATTGATGGCCGGAAATGGAGCAGTCCAGAAGCTCACTGCCGAATGGACCAGTGAGCAGAAAATGGAATTTTTGTTGCCTCCTGCGTCGCTCAACCGATCGATGTGAGTATTCCGCAACTCCTTGATGCATTCGCATACTTATTTCTTACTTTGTATTCGATCCTCGAGACTTAGAGATCTCCAACACGAGCGACCAAGTGAGCGCACCTTTTTTATACATTAAGGTACGTGCCAACAAGCTATGGTGTGTGACTGACTGTCAAATGGATTTCCCGTTGTAGATTCCCCAGAGGGAGGGTGGAGCGAGGCTCTCTTAAGTACCCAAGCCTTTTAGGCTCTTATCGCTTGGTGTTAGGAATAAACAACAAGTCCTCCAAATTAGTCCATCACAGTAGGCTACGAGTAAATGATTATCTAAGTGTATTCACAGCTTTTTCTTATAGAAAGGTAATGAGTGAAGGAAGACACCAAACCATTACCTAGCCTTAAAAGTGCCTTTGATTAAACCCCTTTCAACCCACTATAGGAACGGTTAACTTAAAGCACAAATCATAATATTACAATACATTATTCCGGGGCCGATTCTCTATCCCCAGTGGAGTCGCCAGACTATGGGACACAGAAACTGGGTGACACATGCTGTTCCGGGCTCGCGGCCCGGTTGGGAGTATGGAGTAGCCCGCGGGGGAACTAAACCGGAGAAATAATAGAGTCGCCACCCGGTGTGAACCGGTAAAATAATTTAAGGTCGCACTCACCCCTCGCAAGGGTAGACCTCAAACCGTTGGGTTCGGAATGGTCCCTTACTTATGCCACTTGTAATAAAATAATTTGTACAATAATTTAATCGAGTCTAGCAACATATATTCCTAAGGGGTAATTTACTCCTAAGTTCGCATGCATGAATCAAAAGTTCATCTAAGTTCACATGTAACACATTTTCATATTTGCATACAACCTATTTGCATGTAATCTATGTCCAAATTTGCATACAACCTATTTGCATACAATCTATGTCCAAATTTGCATACAACCTATTTGCATACAATCTATGTCCCAATTTGCATACAACCTATTTGCATATAATCTATGTCCGAATTTGCATACATAAAGATAAATTGAAATACGGAAAACATACAATGTCATAAGCACATTACATTCGATCATAGGCATGCCAGTAGATAGTAATTGTACAATCACGCATGAAAGCAAATCGGAATAATGGCGAGCATATAACTTCATGAACATGTTGAATGGATTAATGCGGAAGCATAAGTAGATAACTACCGTGTAAACATGCATCATGGAAATGAACATGTAATCTTGTGCACACAATAAATGACTAAATGCGAGAACATGAACAATCAAAGAGGCAAATGACAAAATGAGTAACCATGCATGAGATGTGATGAAAGAGGGCCTGTTTACCATGGGCGTTCGTGCGGCGTTCATATCCGCGTTCGAACGGTAAACAGAAGGTTCGTGTTCGAGTAAGGTTCGTAAACACATTCAAACGAACTGAGACAGAAAACATGTGTTCGTGCGGCGTTCTGAAACGCGTTCGAACGAGGTTACAGCAGTGACCTCCAAAATGCACTAAACAACATGACACATACATGAACGGATGAATATATGACACATAATAAATAATAACGTGCTAAAAGGCGCGACAAAGCATCGTGGTAAAGGATTTTAACCCTTCGACAAAGAGGACCTTTAATCCAACTTACTAAGCCCAGGCGCTAATAACATAATGCATATAAAAAATAAAGACAACGATATCGGACTTTGTATACCCGATTGAACACATCTTACATTCAACCGAATATACGTCATCCGGCGCGGCGAAGCATTAGGGTAAAGTATTTTAACCCCTAGAAATGGAGGACCTTTAATCCAACTTACTAAGCCCATGCGCTAATAACATAATGCATATAAAAAATAAAGATAACAATATCGGACTTCGTATACCCGATTGAACACATCTTACATTCAACCGAATATACATCATCTGGCGCGGCAAAGCATCGTGGTAAAGGATTTTGACCCCTCGACATAGAGGACCTTTAATCCAACTTACTAAGCCCATGCGCTAATAACATAATGCATATAAAAAATAAAGACAACAATATCGGACTTCGTATACCCGATTGAACACATCTTACAGTCAACCGAATATACATCATCCGGCGCGGTAAAACATCGTGGTAAAGGATTTTAACCCCTCGAAATGGAGGACCTTTAATCCAACTTACTAAGACCATGCACTTTATCTCATCATTACACAGACAAATAACATGTAGAAATTAAATAACGGATAATAAATGAATCAAGATAACATAAAACAAAATATGCACCGTTTACTCAAGTGGTACGTGGAGTTGTATCCCAAGTACAGACCGCATTACCGTCCATTCGAATTCGGCTACGAAATTTATGTCTGGGTTTCCATCCTATATACCACAAGAGGCGACACATTTTCCATTTTATTCAAGGGGCCACAACACACATCATTCCACAATATTCACGCAAATGAAATTCAATAAACAATAAAAATACAACTGAAAATAGATGTGAAAAGTGCCCTCAGGTCTAACCTTTTATGTCGACTTTCGGAGGCACGTTATAAGGCCGTCGGAAGGGCTAATACTCCGCAACTCTTCCGGTTCACTGGTTCAATATTTTTGCTCGCTATTTCGCTATTTTGGCCGTTGTTTTCACTCTGTTTTGCTGCTATTTTCGCTGTGTTTTCTGGTTACTGTTTTATGGTGATAAGGGATTGTTTTGCTCTCGGTTTTGGCACTGTTTTTGGGCTGTTATTGTGCGGTTTCTGCTGTAGTTTGCGGGACAGTTTTGGTGAAGGATAAGGGGCTGATTTGGTGCAATTTTAGGGGTGTAAAGGGACTGGTTTCAGGCTTTAAGGTTGGCTGGTTTCAGGGGCAGTAACGTGGGTTAATGGAGGGCTGGTTAGGCGTGAGGTTGCTGAGTGTTGAGGGGGGTTTTTAGGCGTGTTTGAAGGGTCAGTACGTGAGTTAATGGAGGCGTGAATTGAGCTGTTTGAAGAATGTGATGGCGTGAAACAGTGGGCTGTTTGTAGGGTGTGTGGCGTTGAAGGTAGTGGGTTGTGGCGTGATCAATCTGTGTGTGTGAGTTGTCAGGTTTGAGTGAGGGTTAGGTGGCTTTTGATGGTGGCTCGTGTTTGTGGATTGTGAGTGTAGGGTTGTTGTGGTTTGTTAGCTCGGCAGTTGGCTGCTGAGAAGGGTCTTATTTGCCGAGGAGTGAGAGTTCGTGGCTTAAGAGAGATGATGCCGAGAGAGAGGGCCGTGGGGCGAGAGGAGGTTGAAGTAGGGTTTTTTATTATTGTCGTCCGTGAGAGAGAGAGAGAGATCATAGGTCTGTGTGTTTATGCGTGAAGAATGATATGTGTTTCTTAGGGTTTTATCATGGTGCATGGGATTTGTCGAGAGAGTCCATGAGCTAGGGTTTCGATTTTTTGGTTGAGAAAGAGGGATGTGGTGCCGTGGGGATCTAGACTTAGGGTTTCATTTTGTGTTATGTTTTATAGTAGGGTATTAGGGTTAGGCATGGGTTGTTTATGAGATTTTAAATAAGGAAACAAATCATGCAAAAAGGGATGTATTTAATTTATTTTAAAAGGGAAAAGATATTTGTATTTTGGTGGGTGAATATCTTCAATTGGTAGGTGAATTATTTAATTGGATTTATATCTTTGGTAATTAGGAAGGAATTTATTTAATTTGATTTTAGTTTAATTTAATTAGATATTAATTTTAATTTAATCCAATTTAATTTAATTTCAATTTAATTATTTTTTTAATTTAATTTAATTTGTGACATGTTTTAATTATTTTTTGGATTGGGCTTGGGTGAGATGGGCTTGGTGTGTGGTTTGTGGGGGTTTGGGCCTAACAAGTGAGCCCGAAGCTAAACAAGCGAATAAATTCTAACAAAATACCGATTCCCTTCCGACGTCTGTTTCCCGTGACTTCCTCGACTTAAAAGGTAGTGTCTCCAAATGAGACTCATCATAGGGACTTACATGCAAAAATGCAGTGCCTACAATGACCATGCAAATATTTACTGGGTCTGAACTAATTATCTATTTCTTAATCATTTCACAAACATATTACTTTGTTACTAGTAACATTAACTGATCACACATACTTTAAATCTTGTTTGCTATTTATATTTTCATACATTTAAAATATACACATCATGTTACTATATCCTCATCTATTAAGTCTATTTCCATCACGTTTTTGCTGCGCTACTCTGATATCTTTCTACTTTCTTATAAACTCTTTACTAATCTAGTTTAGGTAATTATTATAACTTTCTTTCTTCCTTTATTTTGAAATATCATCAAATCGGTTATTATTAAACATTCTTTCTATCTCAAACAATCAATACACTATCAAATCATCATACAACCTTAAATTATGCATATATATATATATGTAGTCATATTACCATGCATTATCATTCGCAAGAAGTTACTCTTATATAACTCATACAGACATGATATGCAAATAAATGTAACAATGCTATCATGCGTTACTATCAACTATATACATCTCAAATGATTTTCAAGAATATATGATCTCTATGTATAACTATGAATTATGCTATACTTTATCATGCCATGTTTTTTATAAAATTCTTTTTGAAAACTTTTTCTGAAAAGCTGTTTTCTAAAAACTGTTTCCTGAAACTCTTTATAAAACCTATCTTTCTGAAATACTGTTTTCTGAAATCTGTTTCTAAAAACTGCTCATCTGAAAACTGTTTCTGAAAATTGAAGTCTCTAAATAAAATTTGTATATCTGAAAACTGAAATCTGTATCGGAAAACAGAAAACTTTCTCTGAGTTCTGTGTCTCTGTCTGAAAAACTGGACGTATGAGGGCGTTACGTATCGTCGTCCCCCCATACGCCTATCTGGAGGCAGAAGTGCAAATCCATGAATTTGGGGCGTTACGTATCGCCGTCCCCCAAGCCACAATCTGGAACTGGGGGTGCAGATCTATGCTACCACCCAAGCTCAAAAACCATGATTTCGGGGATCTGTCAACCCTAGTCCTGCTTAAGGATCTGAAAGCGTCCTCTCAGTCCTCCACATGTGCACATGTCTCTGAATCCGTCATTTCCATAGTATCCGTCAATTCCAACTAAATCTCAAGTTAAATACTGGGGTAAGTTTTTACCTCATGCCCCGAAAATCATAAAGCTCATGCTTAAAATCTCAAAGGTGTAAGAAAACATTTTCTAAAATACATTTTACTCAAAAACATCTGAAACTTTTCTTTAAAATACTTTGGATTTCAAAATCATTCTCAATAATAATACACAAATATGCATAAGCATTTTATTCTTTCACTTATCCTAAACATGCTTTCTTATATGCTTATCCTCAGGCTATCAAATATTCACATGCATTCTTATAAACTAATGACATGTGATTTCTACTCTTTCGTGCTTTCAATGCTAAGTATTTTGTGTCCTATATGTTTATACTATTTTCAACATACTTTATATACATTAAACACGTTCATTTACATTATAAACCGTCACAACTTTATAATTACATACAATCTGATATGCATTTTTACACACGTAACACTATATATTATTACTCAAACTAATAAGCTTTACCACTATGAAAACATGCACCTGTAAACAAGTCATACGTATTTAATGATTCCATGACATGCTCTATACACATTCACATCTTTCATTACCAAGCAAACTCATAAGTTCAATTCTTAATTCCCACTTCTAACATCAAATAAAACTTGACATTAATACATATACATAAACCATAACGCTAACCATTACATAAATACATACCATCTTATACACATCTAATTAATTACACATATAATCTCTTTACATTGCTACATTTGTATCGTACAATGTTTAAAAATATGTGGCGGCGCCTCGAGGCGGCGGGCCATTGAGGCGCGAGGCGGTGAGGCGGATGCCTCGATCCGAAAATTGGAAAAATAATCTAAAATACATTCATTTCTTCATAATTCATAGTATGTTCAAAAAACTATTTATAACTAATCCAAAATGCATTAACAAAAAACTATGTTCATTAATTATTTATCAACTGTAATTATAGCCAAGCAAAAACAGAGCTGCAACTTTAGACATCAAAGTGAAAATATATAATTCATTTAGTTAAAAACCACACGAAGACACAATTCATTCTAGCATTTTTAATTTAATTTAATTTTTATTTGTCGAAGTAAAAATACACACGAAGACCTAATTCATTTCCTGAGAAAATACGTTTTTTTAACAAACTAACGATAAAGCTAAGCCAAACAACATTTGACTCAAATAAAAATGAGGTATTAACCCTCGAATGGAACTGGTATTCTTAAAGATCAGAGATGATGTTGATACAAGCAAAGCATAGACAGAGCCGACAGACAGGAACCGAGCTGAGGATGCAAAGCAGACACAAACCCTAAATCACAGACAGAGACGAAGAAGAGACGCTGATGCTGAGAGATGAGGAAGGTAAGAGACGAAGCTGAGAAACCCTAAATCAAAGACGCAATCTATATACGCTGATTCCTTTTTTTTTAAAGACGCCAAAACGACGACGTTTTGGCACACCAAAACGACGACGTTTTGGCACACCAAAACGTCATCATTTTGGTTAGATAACAAAAAAATAAAAATAAAAAAGGCTGAATGTGAGGCGGCCGCCTCAGCCCGCCTCCCGCCAAATCGGCGCGAGGCGGGCTGAGGCGGCCGCCTCAGCGGTGAAAGGCGGCAAAAATAGTGAAAGCCGAATTAGGCGGCCGCCTCGACGCGCCGACGCCGAGAGGTGGTGATTCGGCGCCTCAATATGTTTTTTTAAATACTAGTATCGTGCCTTACAATATATATAGTCTACTTATTTGTTCATTAGCATTACTCAATAATCATTCACAATCATACAATGACATTTATTTCAGCAAATAGGATTATTTAACTGATTTCCAAAATTATAAATTTAGGTTTAAACATTTTATTCTTTATTTTATACATTCACAAGTAAACATTATCCAGGACTTCTAAACTAGTTAATTCAAGGCTCAAAAGACACTATTAGATTATTTATTCACGTTCCTTTGGCTGTTACGTTGTTGATTCCATGATTTTGCTAAGTAATTCATTTCAGCAGCCTCTTCAAGATATTCAACAACAACCTTAAATTCATATTGACCAATGACCAAAGTATTCCATCACAATATGTAACCTTATCAAAATTGAACTAATAAAATAACAAGTAAATCGTAAACAGCAAAGGACCTCATCATATAAATTTACTTAACCATTACGCAACTATAAATATATGAGTAGTGATACTCTCACAAACAATCTCACAAACACTTTTACTAACCCCCTCACTGTAGCTACAGTGATTCACTGTAGATCATGTAGCTACAGTGAGGGGGTTAGTAAAAGTGTTTGTGAGATTATTTTAAGAATATCATTTTGTAAATATATACATAACTAATCCAATCCACAAATTCTTAACGTTATTAGCCGTGTTCAAATATAACGTTCATTCTTTCTTTTCATTGTACTTTTCTGACATATTTTTTATTGTTTATCTCATTTCTCTATAGTACTTCTACAACAACTTTCAATCCAAAATACAACCAATCCTACCTAATATTACTACTTCTGCTCACGCCCTACCATCGTATTTCCCATACTGCCACAATCTTTAATTTCAGATTTCATATACATGTCAACGCATCAATATATTCTATTGCTTTACTTATTAAAATTACAATTTAATCTTCTAACAAAAATTATACTCGAATTCCAAAATTTCCCTAAATCTTAATTTCCTTAATCCTTCAAATTCTTTTGAATTTTTATGCTTAATACAGAATCTAGATTAATTTTGACATTTTTTGTTTGGGTTTTGGGCATGGGCGCAGCAGAAAGCGCGGGTCCCGCGATATCGTATTTTAAAATATTTTTAAAAAAATACCGAATAAATTATTCAATATCTAATATGAATAATTTATTCATTATTACATAAACCAATTTATTTAATATCATATATTAACATAAAGATTGTTGAAACGTCGCGAGAAACTTTTACGAAAATTGTTTTTTCCGCAAAATTGCCTAAAATGCGTTTTTGACCGAACCGACTACCCGACACTTATGGAAACTGCCCAGGTCAGCTCCAATAGTGTCGGGGCAGTTCATAGGCTGCCCAAACAGTGATGGACTCACGATTTGGAATGTCGTCACCCGGTTGGCTCAAAATCCACCCGGTGGTAACGCCGTTTTGCCGTTTTCGCTTATTTCAAGTTCGAAACCATTCCGGAAATTATGTCAACTCCCAAAAACATCCATTACATTCGTAAGACATCAAACTCATCACATAATTTCCAGTTTTGCAAGATCAGATCAGCAAACCAAAAATTCACAATTTCATGCTTTAAAACCAATTTATTCAAGATTAATCAAATTATTCAAACACCAATCAAAGTCCCACCATATGAAACAAATCTATAAAAATTCTAGGCAATTTTAGAGTGGCTCAAATAACTCTAGAATGGCAACAAAATATTCAACAATAATTTGAACAAATTGGATACAAAATTACATTAATTACTTCCAATTTCTACTTCACACATGTCTAAACTTCCTTCTCCATCAACAACGACCGAAAGCCCCAAAAATTCTGAATCAAAGGAACCCTAGAACCTTCTAATAACTCATGAAACAAGAAACTAAATTTCTAAGCATGGGGTTATGGTAGATTACCTTTAATCCTCCAATTCCTTAGCCTTTTCCTTGAGTTTCCTTTGATTTTCCATGGATTCACCCAACAAGATTTGAAACCCATTTGTTTGAGAGACTTTCGGCCATTTGTGGATGAATGAACAAGAGAGAGAAAAAAATTTTCTAATAAAGGAAGAAGTGGTCGAAATTAGGGGTTTTTTTGTCCAAAAATAATTAAATCAATTAATTTTAATGCAAACTTTATAACAACAATCACATTTGAACACATAAAGTTTACTTTAAAGCCATGCAATGTGTTCCAATCATATCTCACCATATATCATTCAAATAATTATTAATGGATAAAGAATTAAATTTTTTAATATTTAATTATTTAACAATTAAATAACTAAATAATTAATTAACAACCATATATGTATTTTTATTTACATTAAATAATAAATACGTATATTTATGGCATGTGTCAAAATCTCATTGACAAATAATTAATGTGTATTTAATCATATTATGTATCAAATACAAATACACAATAATTATTAGCGAACAAAATCCCAAATTACATGTGTTATCGTTTAACGATTAAACGATCCAAATTAACTCATTTAATCCGGTGAAGTATTATGAATAATCCATATTATTCATATCGAGTTGCCAAGTGCTCACGAGTACACTTCATATTGTGGGACTCTCTAAGTTTAGGTATATCCGTCACGAAATCCAATTTCGTGTCCATAATCAACCCACTCATAGATTATGACGACCACGGATATTTTGCTAAAATATACAAGTCGAGGTCATAGCATACTTATAATCCCTCTGTCACAGGCTATCTGTATTATACCTGAGATATAGATGAGAACGTCAAATCTGTTCGGTATAATAGAGTCGACTTTCATTTATGATCTCTAAATAACACTCGGAACTATTTCCGATGTTATACCACGGCCATGGATTTACTAGATCATAGACACGTGAGGATGCATATGCCATGTACACAGGACTGACAGATCCTATCTTGATACGCACTGGATATCATAAGCATCAGTCCACACCCAACGAACAGGCGGAGGTCTGATCATGAATAGATCGTTGACGTGACTACCATCAAAGTGTGGAGGATAACTCATATATCCACAGTGGTATCTCAAGTCAAAGGACCACTATGCTCGCTCAACTCGAGAAGTTTCCTATTGACGTTGGTGTACCATATATTAGGAAACCTTCAGTGAGTCGTTCAGTGTCTTATCAAATAAACACCTACATGTCTATTCGAGTCTCCTATGACTCATGGTTTACTAGGATAAACCATCAGACCAATTCACGATATACGACATGTACTGGTCTCAACGGATTTTACTAACCGACCCGTGTTAGCAAATCTTGACCAGGAACTTTATTTAAGGATATACAACTAATAGTGCGCTTCCTAATGTCAATTACAAACTGCGTTGTAACTGCGCACTATACTGTAAATCATAGGGTCTTTGTCTAGTATACACTTATCACTGAACCCAATTCAGTTTCAATCTAATCGTAATCAGATATCTAATCGTAATTAGATCGAATAAGCGTATAAAAGACAAGGGTGCTACCATTAAAATTAGTAATATTATGGAAAAAGAAACTGTCAGTATTTATGAATCGATATAAATACGATCCGGATTGGCACTCGGAGACACAACCCTAACAATTTCTCCCACTTGCTCTAGTGTCAATCCATGGTATCCTATTACTCATCTCAATGTCTATCGCATACTCATGATCCTCAAGAACTCACCAGCACTCAAGAGGTAGCAAGAACAAGTAAGCCTTCTTTAACAAATCGAGTCTGTCAAACAAACCCAACCGTTTTTCCTAAGCCAGCATCATTCATATTTGTAGAATCTAAATTCCATATCAATATGACTGAGATGTTATATCAGTATTGTGCTATAGCTATTGAGTTGTCTATGTATTTAGATATCAAATCCAAATACTTTGCAAACAACTGCAAGCACAAAACTAATATCAACACTTCTAATCATTAAGGTCACTTTACAACTTCATAAGTCAATACTTCATAAGTTGCAACTGATTCCACTAATTCAGTAGAACCAACGGTGACACTCCCACTGCATCTTTTTTGACTTTATATGACATAGACCATCTAATGTCATAATATAATCAAAACTAATCTGACTTTATGGTTGCTGACTAAATTCTCCATGAACAAAAAACTCGTTCTTAGTATCACATAGATAACAAAGAACTTACTCCAAGACTTATCATATGTCTATAAACATATCAAAATAACTGGTAATAATTACGATTAAATGATACTTAATCGCACATAATATATCATTCATTACGCCATCATCCAATGATGCATAGGATTGACTAGATATTCTAATCAATCTCTCTTTCGACAAAGGAATCATCATTTACGAAAGATGAATACTATTACATAAAAGACACGTTAACTGTCAAACAGTTATACTAATTGTCATACAGATAGTCTTGTTGTGTCCTTTATTAGATTCTATCTAATATGCGACTAATGAGAGTATCACAAGTCTCTCAATTTTATATCTTATATAAAACTTTATATCAAATATAACAGAGACTAATCCCACTGCTTCCATGGAGAAAAGAAGACTTAGGATATATAATACTAGAAAGAAATTTGTACGCTCCCACTGACCCTACTGACAAATACGTATTCTCTATACTTCGATAAAACCAGACAATCTGAATAATATCAAAAACAGAGCGCACGAATTTTCAAAAAGCTTATCTGAGTCTACAATAGGCTGCATAAGCTAATATATCAAACTGTGATCTAGTAGAATACAACTCTAGGGCCATTCTAGAATGAATTCTTCAAATAAAGAAATCACGACGGATGTCTTATTCGAAGAAATCACTCAAGAACGCCACTTTGCATTCTTAGCCAAAATACAGTTTAATATCGACATAACCAACAGATCCTTAATTATTCAATTAGTGTAACTAGAGACAGGTTTCCTCAGAATCGGCAATAGATTACTGAGTATAACCTTTCTCACTGTCATACTATAAAGGTCAAACCTTTACAAGTCATTCGCCTTTGCTGCGCAAATAATTAGCACATCTCACGAATAATTCATGACGAAAGCCCAATCAAGTACAAAACTTGATAGTCGTAAGCCATGAACAATCTTAGATCTATGGTTCAATGTTAATTTACGAATTCGATATCAAATATCGCTCTCACTATGAGTCATAGGATAATTTTCTTCAATAAGAAAACAACAGAATCATTAAGTATCAAATACTTTGTAAATAATTTTGACATCTTATTGGACTTATACATAAGTTGTATAGGGTCTCTTTCATCTTATTAATTATGTAGTTCCATAGTTTATCATTCTCACATTTGACTTCACTAAGTCAAGTCCTTTCTGCAATCGTCAACATCCAATGTTCACATACCAAGTAATAAAACAATTCTATTACTCGGGATCGTATAAAATATATTCAATCAAACAAAATACAATATTCCATTAAATAGAATAAATGATAAACTTCTCACTCGTACCTCTGAGGCACAAGCACTTTCAATTATATAACAATTATACAAAAGAAAGTCTCAAATCTTAAACTTTTCAAGATTCGAATTTTCTAGTATACATATCATATATGTAACTGTAGAAACAAATGGAACTTAAATTAAAGAGATGAATTAGTGTTACTGGAGCATAACCCAAAAAGCATTGAAAATTAATTCGATAACTTTCAATATCAACGAATCAAATCATATAAGATTCGATTACTCCCACTGACCAATTCCATCAAAATTGAATCGCGGAAGTTTATATTGAGTAAAAATCATATTCATTAAATAACTATAGAACTAATTGCCTTATTTCACATATTTATCATATCAAACATCTTTGAACAATTCAAAGACTCACGATGAATTTTATAATTTTCAACACTTCAAATAGAATATCTTAGAACCATTCAAAATATTCCATTTACGTTTCATCAGAGACATAATGAAATTCTTTGAACAATTAAAGACGTTCAACATGTTCTCTACTAGAAACACGTAACTAAGTCATGACAAATCATTAACTAAGTTACGGAGCATAGAAAACTATCTTAAGGTAATTTCTAATTTATTAAACTACATACATCCAATGTATTAGTTAATAAATCGGTTGTCCAATGACAATCATCAGTTAAATGAGATTTAATCATATCCTGAATACAATATTCATTATATGGTTAAGGATATGTGGTGTGTGATCTCATATCAGACCATCCTTTACCATAAGGAACAAACATCCAGTGTTTTACGATAAAATCTCATAAAGCACATTTCTAAGTTATTTACTTTACCGAATATTTTTCTTAATGTTTATCTTTCATTAATAACACTACTAGTCATCTTAAAATATGTAACAACTATTTATACAGAACAAGTAACTATCCAATAGTCACAAGTTCTGATATAAAATATCAAAACAGTTATTAAAATTATTTTAATAACTAGATGGGAGATCCGGTATCCAATACCTACAGTTGTCGTATTGTGAGAATCGATTTCTCTGTACACAACTATACACATCTCCTTTCTCAAGCTTTATAATTTACGTTCAATTATTTACAATAATTGCAAATAATTGATTAGCAAACTGTGTCAAACACGTGACTTTAAAAGCCAAGAAACGTCATTAAAGATAAACAAATACTTAAGGGTTTTCTTAATGCCAGTCAAGAATCTCGAGACATGAACTATTCAAGTCAATTCTTACTGCATAAGAAACAATTCTATCTAAAATAATATCCTAAACCAGATATCTATCTAGATTACCTATCGTGACTTAGAAACTAAGTCACAAACCATCTTGATTTTCAAGAAAATCGGAACAATAGTTCCCAATGGTTTCAACTAATCTAACAATATCTAAGTCTACTGTCTTTCTAGAACCTATTCTAGAACTACGCAACCACAAGTAAAGTCAGAAAATATATTCAAGAAATATAAATGCAGTGGATTAGAAGTATAAATCTATAAACAATATAGAATAAAAGAAAACGAAAGCAGTAAATTCCATAAATTACGCACTGCTTAAGTTATGGATTTTTAAACTCAGCAGTGTCTCCCACTACTTTACGTAATACCATAATCCCCAACGGACAACGGGAATCCAATAATTAAATCGAATTCCATAGTGAGAGTATGATCCTATGAATATATTTCGACTCACAGCTTTAGCACGTTCTCACCTACGTATATTCATTAGGTAGACAACTCTTTGTCAATCACTCACCAGTGACTCCTGGTTTTGGTCCTGACCGTTTCTCGCTGTGACAGATTTGGCAGGTTCACAGGGAGGCGTATCAAGGCTACACTTGTCAATGACAAACTCAAGCTACCGGTGTAGTCCTGACAGCTTTGGCACGTTCAGGATTTCCACTTTCTTGTCTCTTATCATATAAGTTCTACCAGCGCAAACGAACTACCATCAACCATAACTGCACAGCTTTTGCACGATACAGCTATAGCATCAGGAAATCATTTGTATCCATATGGCAAGGCGGACCAAGAAACATATATCCAATACACGTTACTTTACAGCCATATTTAAAAGCGGGGATTTTCCTACGAAAGTTATAATCTACATCCAATGCAGAATTTAATCTAAATCATTTTCTAAACATTTCAATTCTAATATAGAAAATATAACTTAATTTAACTATTAAAATTTCGTTACATTTTCCGTTAGCGTAAAACTGAAAGTAAAGAAACATACTAGATTACATGCATGTGTGAAAATAAATTGGATTAAATATCATATATCAAGCATGAAAAATGTTATGGATGAAGCATCAGACCCACTCTGATACCATTTTGTTGGGGTTTTGGGCATTGGGCGCAGCGGAAGCGCGGGTCGGGCGATATCGTATTTTAAAATATTTTTAAAAAATACCGAATAAATTATTCAATATCTAATATGAATAATTTATTCATATATTATCTAAACCAATTTATTTAATATCATATATTAACATAAATATTGTTGAAACGTCGTGAAACTTTTACGAAAACTGTTTTTCCGCAAAATTACCTAAAACGCGTTTTTGACCGAACCGACTACCTGACACTTATGGAAACTGTCCAGGTCAGCTCCAATAGTGTCGGGGCAGTTCATAGGCTGCCCAAACAGTGACAGACTCACGGTTTGGACAGTCGTCACCCGGTTGGCTCAAAATCCACCCGATAACGCCGTTTTTGGCTTTTTCGCTTATTTCAAGTCCGAAACACATTCCGGCAATTATGCCAACTCCCAAAACACATCCATTACATTCGTAAGACATCAAAATCATCACATAATCTCCAGTTTTGCAAGATCAGATCAGCAAACCAAAAATTCACAATTTCATGCTTTAAAACCAATTTATTCAAGATTAATCAAATTATTCAAATACCAATCAAAGTCCCACCATATGAACAAATCTAGAAAAATTCTAGGCTATTTTAGAGTGGCTCAAATAACTCTAGAATGGCAACAAAATATTCAACAACAATTTGAACAAATTGGATACAAAATTACATTAATTACTTCCAATTTCTACTTCACACATGCCTAAACTTCCTTCTCCATCAAAAACAACCAAAAGCCCCAACAATTCTGAATCAAAGGAACCCTAGAACCCTTCTAATAACTCATGAAACAAGAAACTAAATTTCTAAGCATGGGGTTATGGTAGATTACCTTTAATCCTCCAATTCCTTAGCCTTTTCCTTGAGTTTTCCTTTGATTTTCCATGGATTCACCAAACAAGATTTGAAACCCATTTGTTTGAGAGACTTTCGGCCATTGTGGATGAATGAACAAGAGAGAGAAACAATTTTCTAATATAAGGAAGAAGTGGTCGAAATTAGGGGCTTTTTTGTCCAAAAATAATTAAATCAATTAATTTTAATGCAAACTTTATAACAACAAATCACATTTGAACACATAAAGTTTACTTTAAAGCCATGCCATGTGTTCCAATCATATCTCACTAAATATCATTCAAATAATGATTAATGGATAAAGATTAAATTTTTTAATTATTTAATTATTAACAATTTAATAAATACTAAATAATTAATTAACAACCATATATTTATTTTTATTTACATTAAATAATAAATACATATATTTATGGCATGTGTCAAAATCTCATTTGACAAAAATTAATGTGTATTTAATCGTATTATGTATCAAATACAAATACACAATAATTATTAGCGGACAAAATCCCCTAATTACATGTGTTATCGTTTAACGATTAAACGATTCGAATTAACTCATTTAATCCGGTGAGTGAGTATTATGAATAATCCATATTATTCATATCGAGTTGCCAAGTGCTCAACGAGTACACTTCATATTGTGGGACTCTCTAAGTTTAGGTAAATCCATCACGAAATCCAATTTCGTGTCCGTAACCACCCACTCATGGATTATGACGACCACGGATAATTTCGCTAAACTATACAAGTCGAGGTCATAGCATACGTATAATCCCTCCGTCACAGGCTATCCGTATTATACCTGAGATATAGATGAGAACGTCAAATTTGTTCGGTATAATACAGTCGACTTTCATTTATGATCTCTAAATAAATCTCGGAACTATTTTCCGATGTTATACCACGGCCATGGATTTACTAAATCATAAACACGTGAGGATGTCTATGCCCTGTACACAGGACTGACAGATCCTATCTTGATACGCAATGGATATCATAAGCATCAGTCCACACCCAACGAACATGCGAATGTCTGATCATGAATAGATCATTGACGTGACTGCCATCAAAGTGTGGAGGATAACTCATATATCCATAGTGGTATCTCAAGTCGAAGGACCACTATGCTCGCTCAACTCGAGAAGGTTCCGATTGACGTTGGTGTACCATCTATTAGGAAACCTTCAGTGAGTCTTTCAGTGTCTTATCAAATAAATACCTACATGTCTATACGAGTCTCCCGAGACTCATGGTTCACTAGGATAAACTAACGGACCAATTCACGATATACGACATGTACTGGTCTCAACGGATTTTACTAACCGACCCGTGTTAAAAAATCTTGACCAGGAACTTTATTTAAGGATATACAACTAATAGTGCGCTTCCCAATGTCAATTACAAACTGCATTGTAACTGCGCACTATACTGTAAATCCTAGGGTCTTTCTCTAGTATACACTTATCACTGAACCAGATTCAGTTTCAATCTAATCGTATCAGATATCTAATCGTAATTAGATCGAATAAGCGTATAAAAGACAAGGGTGCTACCGTTAAAATTAGTAATATTATGGAAAAAGAAACTGTCTGTATTTATGAATCGGACATAAATACGATCCGGATTGGCACTCGGAGCACCAACCCTAACAATTTTATCTTATTATTTTATCATATTTCGAAATTCAACCCAAAAACCCAAATTACAAAATCAATTAAATTCAAGGAAATCATAGCCATTGTGTACTTACAAATTGCTCTTCTCTCTCTCTCTCGGTCATCCCATCTTTCTCCTTCCACTGCTTCTTCCACTCACGGCTTCTGCTTTCTTTCTCAACCTCTCTCTCTCTCTCGACCTTGCCTCTCTCTCTTTCTCTTTATTTTCTCTCGTTCTTTCTCCCTCGAGCTCTCTCCAACTCTCTCGATTCTTCTTATTTCTTTTTCTCTCTATGTTCTGCGTGCGTCTCTCTGTGTAATATGTGTATATGTTTGATGCAATTTATGTGTGTGGGTAATGTAACACGTGTTTGTGTGTGTTAAAATGGGTGTGTGTAATAAATATTTATGTGTTAATAAATAAATATATATATATATATATATATAACATACACCTTTTTTAAGCCATTTGATTTAAGTAGATCCAATGGTTAAAAAAAATCATCATTATTACAAATATCTATATTATAAAGCACAATAGTGTGGGGGAAAGAGAGTGTAACGGATGGTTAGGATTAAGAGAGATAATGTATCCAAATGCTATCTTATGTGGCTAATTGGCGGCTCAGATCATTTCATTATAATCTAATGATTGATAAAGTATCATTTCATTATGGAATCTCTATAAAAATGGAAAATGAAAGCTACCTAATAAATTGAAGAATAAAATCATTTATTAATGGAAAATGAAAATTACCAAATAAAAAAGAATAAAATCATTTAATTAAAAAATAAAATCATTTCATTGTAAACAAATTAAATAACATAATCTCATTTCTCTGTAAATTTTGTAATATCGTGTCGTAGGCACGGGCAAACACTAGTTTTTAATAAAATCACATTAATTATCTTCATTTATTACTTTTTTTTCGATACACACTCTCTCTCTTTTCTAAACCTGCTTTTTTCTCTCTCTATCTCCTCCTCCTCCATTGCTCCTCCACTTCCACCTCCACAATGTGCCGGCAGAAAAAGAAGAAAGAAAATAAATACCAAGCTGAACACTCTTGAGAGAAAATTCACAATTGTATTCAATTGATTGCCGAAAAAAAAAAAAAAAAAAAAAAAAAAAAAAAACTGAACTTTTGGTGTGTGTGAGCAACAGGCAACGAGAACCAACGAAAAATAAAATCATGGCATATATAACTTTGCATCCAAAACCAAGGAATTACTCATTTTTTATTTAAATACAGGGAAAGTCAGAGGCAAAGCCAATGATGCATCGTTCAACTCTTTTAATTCAACTAAAGCGTATGCTGAACCCATTATTTTTTAAGAGAAAAGCTCGTAAGTTTAAGCACAGGATCACAAATATATAAGGACTTTTCATAAATTATAAATTTTGATCGGCATATGTAAATTAGTTTAGTCAATATTTTAAGAATTAGTTCCCAAGGGTGTTAAAATTTTGTTTCCAAATTTTGATCTTGTCATCATATGTTCTTCTGGTGGATAGGAATTTTTTTTTTAAAGGGATATAAAATCATGAATATTGCAAAATTCAGATCGTTTATAGACACTTGTTGACTTTGATATATGCCATGATTTTATTTCTCGTTGGTTCTTTTAGCCATCTAATTCACAATAATTTGCTCTCAAACTATTTTTTCACTGCCAAACATAACAGGCTAGTTATGCTAGGGCGCATAACTTCATTTTTTTAAAAAAATATTTTTGTATTAACGTGTTGTGAGTGCTCTATTTCTATTGTGAGTACAAATTGCATTAAAGCTCCACCATTGTCATTTTAAACTCTTTTTTGCGGCAACCAATTGAAGACAATTGTGAATTTTCTCTCAACAGTGTTCAGCTTGGTTTTTATTTTCTTTCTTCTTTTTCTGCCGTCATCTTGTGGAGGTGGAAGTGGAGGAGCAATGGAGGAGGAGGAGATAGAGAGAGAGAAAAGCAGGTTTAGAAAAGAGAGAGAGTGTGTATAAAAAAAAACAAGTAATAAATGAAGATAATTAATGTGATTTTATTAAAAATATTTGTAATAATGATGATTTTTTTTTTAAACCATTGGATCTACTTAAATCAAATGGCTTAAAAAAGGTGTAACTCTTTTAGAGTTACACCAGGTGTAACTTGAACCCATATATATATATATATAGTACACGTGTGTGTAAGTAATATAATGCACATGTGTGTGTTTGGAAATATCTAGAATTATTTATTCTAGTTAATAAATTGCAATCTAACCCTTCAAGTTAATTCTATATTATACTACAACTTATCTCTAGGAAAAAGGTTCTCATTTTATATAATAAAAATTGACCCGGCGTTCGACGCGGCCTCTCAAGTGAAAATAAATTCACGCTAACACTCTAAAATAACCCGGGATGTTACAACTAGTTATTGACAGAAATGATTACCGCCTTTATGGCTGGTTCTTTTTATTGGCATAATTAATTCCTGAAATAAATTAAGTAGGTAACAATGGCAATTTGTAAATTATAATAAAGCGAGATTTCTAAATGTTTAAAAGACTAAAAGTGGATCCCCTAACTCCAGCATTTCTTTCCATTATTGTAATTCAATCTAAAAGTTCCCAACTACTTCAACAAATCAAACTTTTCTTTTCTGCACTGTTCATTATTCTATTTTTCTAAATCTCTTCTCTGTGGATCGATCTCGGACTCACTGGGTTATTTTATTACTCCGACACTCTTATACTTGAGAGTAAAAGACCACTTTTCGAGCGTGTCACTAGTAATAAGCTGGTTGGGGATGCAATGAACATTAAAAGTGTACACTTGATAAAAGAGAAACTAATTATTTTACACTTATAATTTCATTAATCTCCTTAATCCAAGATAACAGATTTCCCTTTTAATTTAAAATACCAAGACACCCAAGCCAAACTAAAGTACAAGAGAATTTACTTATTTGATAATTTAAAAAGAAAGAAAATATTTAGTGACTTGGATAAGAAATTTTTTTTAAGTTTTCTCTTAAATTACTAAAGACTAGTAATAAGCTGGTTGGGGGTGCGATGAACATTAAAAAATATACACTTGATAAAAGAGAAATTAATCATTTTACACTTATAATTTCATTAATCCCCTTAATTTAGAACATTTGTAAAATAATAACTAAATTTATATTTTATATATTTTATTGTGATTTTTATTCTGATGTTGGTGTGAAATAATATTTTGAATGCATAACTAGAAAAATGGACGTGACATTTTGATTTTGAAAGCTAGAAACTTGAAAGAGCGTTCTAACAATGTACAATTTCAGAAATTCAAACTTTTCATAATTTTCGTAATTTGGTCATAACTTTTTACTCTGATATCAGATTGAGACGATTCCAGTTTCAAATGGAAGAAAACTCAAATATCTACAACTTTATTGTTTACAAGAATTTCTAGTTCTGAGGTTTGCAAAGTCGAAATTGATGAAAACATCAATATGTGTTGCATGTAATTTTAATTATTAGAAAATAAAGTAAAAAAATAAAAATAAAAAATAAAAAAATAAAAGTTTAACTGTCACAATCCACCTTTAAGTGGATTGCGATAATGTTTGTAAAATTATCAATAAAAAATCAAAAAATGTCAAAAAAGGAAAAAGAAAAAAATAAATTAGTAAAAGTTTGTTGTTTGTTTTTTATTGGAAAGTTGTATTTAATAATTAAGAGATTAGCACTTCTACTATAAATAGATGTGCTCACCTCTCATTTTCTTCATGTTTTCTTTCAAAGTTCTCTTGTAGAATTTAGGAGAGAGTGTCTTGTGTATTTTATTTTTTAAGATTTCTTGTAATTTCTTTTTTTCTTTCGCTAATAAAATTATGCATGTTTTTCTTCAAATCATGAGTAGCTAATTTCATCCTGCTGGAGTAAAAAGTGAAGCTCTTAATATGAGAATATAGATTAATATTATTTATATTATAATATATAAATTGTAATCTGAATAAGTAATTTAAATCTGAATTAATTATTGACAAACTTTGTTACCGCCTTTATGGCTGGTTTTATTTATTTGGCATAATTGAGTACGTAACTAAACTTGTTATAGACAATTATTTTCATCGCATTTATGCCTGGTTTTATATGTTTTGGAATAATTAATTCCTAGAGTAAATTAACTAGGTAATAATGACAATTTGTGTATTATAAAAAGTAAGATTTCTCTATATTTGAAATATTAAGAGTGGATCTCATAGCCATAGTATTTTAATTTATTGTTGCAGTTCAATTTAAAATTTTCCATCATTTCAAACAAATCCAACATTTTTATTTCACTCGAATTGTTATTTTATTTTACTATACTAAATTTATTCCATATGGATCGACCAACCCCTGAACTTATCGGGTTATTTTATAACTTCGACGCTCTTATACTTGGGAGTAAAGAACCACTTTGTGAGTGTGTCAATATCCGAACGAGTTTGGTTTATAAATCCAACTGGATGTAGATGACATATGTCCTGGATTCAGCTACTTCTTTCGGACCTTTGTTAGGGTATTTTTCTCTTCCAGCATTAAATATTGCAACTTTCCCAAACTTTCAGGAGTGTTATCATAAGAGACTCATAATCGAGAAATGCGTAAAAATACAATGTCTACAGTCGGCCCTGTTGGGGTCAAATCAGGGAGGCACAGCGGAAGAAGCGTTGTTCGGGCGAAATCGTAGTTTAAAATTTTTAAACTTACGAATAAATTATTTAATATCCAATATTAATAATTCATTAATATTTCACCTAAACATATTTATTCGTTATCATATAACGACATAAATAAAATAGAAACTCCGTGAAACTTTTACGAAAATATTTTTTTCCGCAAAATAGCATAAAACGCGTTTCCGGCCGAACCGACCGACCAATGCTCATGGGGACTGCCCGGATCAGCCCCAAAAACATTTGGACAGTTCGTGGGCTGCCCGAACAGTGCCCAGTTCACTATTCGAGTAGTCGCTACCCGGTAACACCGTTTTTCACCGTTTTCGCATATTTTCACTCCGAAATGATTTCCGATAAATATTTTTCTTGAGAAATTAAAATAAACCATTTATTATAATTAATAAAAATAAAAAACTGAATTTTTATCTGAAAAATCAGATTTTTCATTAATTACCGTGAGACCCCGAAACTTTGCATTTTGATCATTTTGGTCCTTAAATTGTCAAATACATATTGAAGTAATTCAAATCAATCCCAAAATAATTTATACATGTCAAATACATAAAATTACAAATTACAACAAAATCCAGAAACTTTTCCAAATTACCGAAACAGTCCCTGAACTTTTATTAATTGTAATTTAGCCCAATTTATTCAAAATCCATCAAGATCAAATTCAATCAATCCAAAATTTAATATACATCACATATACATCAAATTAAATCATATATATGAAAAGCCCCAAAATTAGAATGGGTTAAGAACCCTAATTTTATAAATTACTCCAATTTCACAATTTACATTAAATTGACAAAATTCAACACTTTAATCATCCAATTACCACACCAATCAAGTCTCACCATCATGAAATTAATCAAGAACAATTCTATGTAAATTATGAATGGCTAATCAACTCTAGAATGACAACTTTAATTTCTAATTAATTTATTAAGCTTAATTACACTAATAAGCAAATAAATTAATCATAGATGCAAAATCTTAGAACAAGTTTCTAACAAATTAATTACAAACTTAAGAGTAGAGAGATCAATCTTAGCAAAATAATTGAATATAAGAATACTAGAAATAATTTCTATCTTGAAGAAAATTGAAGAATACTTACAAAATTTTCCAAAAATTAAGCTCTCTTTTTGATTTTTCTTTAAATCCTCTCAACTCACTTTGTAATATTTTTGTTAAACTTGTGTGTGTTTGAAAAATGAAACAAAATAATTTTGTTATTCAATTCCCACCATGGTCGAAAATTGTAACAAGAAATTAAATAACAATTATTTAATTTTGTTCAATTTCAATTGGCACATATTTTGCAAAATTATAGTTAACACTTTAACTTTAATAAAGCAAACAAAATGTGTTCCAATGGTTTCATGCCATTTTCTAACTTTAATAAAGCATAATCATGTCATAAGATATTTGTTAATTTAATTATATTAATCATATAACATTTATATAATTAAATAATTAAATACAAATATCTTAAATATATGTATTATATTTACATTAAATATCTCAAATACATATATTAATAATATATGTCAAATATCACAAATTTATATTTTATTAATGTGTATTTAATAAAATCAAGTATTAAATACAAATACACATTAATTCGAAAATGATCGTTAGGTCCCGATTGTATGTATTATTTTAACCGTTAAACGAGTTATAAATAATCAGTATTATTTATAACAGTTGCCTTAGTGCTCTACGAGTATATTTCATTAGTGATACTCTCTAGATTCAGGCATATCCGTCACGAAGTCTAATTTCGTGTCCATAATTCACCCACCCGTAAATTATGATGACCACGGATAAACTCACTGAATCATACAGGTTGAGGTCACTGCATACGTATAATCCATCTGTCACAGGTATCCGGATTATCCCATAGATATAGATATAAACGTCAAATCTCTGTAGGAATAATCTCATCGACGTATCTATTAGCAATCTCTAAATAACATTCGGAACTCACTTCCGAAGTATACTATGACTATAGATTTAACAGATTGCTAATTACATATGGACTACTTATGCTATGTACAAAAAACTGACAGATCATTTCTTGATACTCACAGGATATCATGAGCATGAGTCCACACCCAACGAACAGGCAGAGGTATGATCTAAATAGATTGGTGACGTGATTGCCATCTAAGTGTGGGTGATAACTCATATATCCACAGTGGTATCTCAAGTCAAAGAATCACTATGCTACTCAACCCGAGAAGATTCCCATTGATGTTGGTGTACCATATATTAGGAAATCTTCGGTGAGTCTTTCAGTGTTTATCAAATAAACACCTACACATCTATACGAGTCTCCCAATACTCATGGTTCATTGGGATAAACCATCGGACCTAGTTCGATATATGACATGTACTGGTCTCAGCGAATTTTACTAACCGACATGTGTCAGTTAATCTTGACCAGGAACTTAATTTGAGGATATACAACTTATAGTGACACTTCCCAATGTCAATTACAAACTATGTTGTAACTATAAACTACGTTGTAAATCCTGGGGTATTTTTCTAATATATATACATATCACTAAACATGATTTAGTTTCAATCTAATCAATCTAATTGAAATTAGATAGAATACGTATATAAAAGACAAGAGGTGCTACCATTTAAATTAGTAATATCATGGAAAATGTATTGCTCGTATTCATGAATCGGACATAAATACGATCCGAATTGGCGCTCAGAGCACCAACCCTAACAATTTCTCTCACTTGCTCTAGTGTCATTCCATGGTATCATATACACATCACAATGTGTATCACATACTCATGGCCCTCGAGAACTCACCCAGCGCTCAAGAGGTAGGTAACAACAAGTAAATCCGCTATGACAGATTGAGTTTGTCCAACAAGCACAATCATTTTCCTTAGCAAGCATCATTCAATTTTTTGTAGAAACTAAGTTCTACATCAATATGACTCAGATGTCATATCAACATTGTGCTTCAGCTACTAAGTTGTTGTAATGACCGGTAGTTCTACTATTGTTACATCATGGTACCGAGGTATTTCGGGATGAAGGAATCATAACATAAATTATGATGGGACACATATATACTTATGGAATAACTTTGGGGACAATCGATAAATTCTTCGAAGGACCGACACGAGATTTTAAGATATTCTTTTCCGTACAGCCCATGGTATATGGATAGTAACTTTTTCATACGAACTCCGATTTTTATGAATTTTATATCTTCAGAAAGCTGAGATCGAGATCTACGACCTTTATGTTGAATATTTTTCTAAATTCGGACCATAATTGAGTAGAAAACGTAGATTAAAAATTGGAATGTATAGTACTCGATGGGCATTCTAGAGAATTCTTCAAGTTTCTACAAATTTCTCATTTTTTTCCCATTTTTGACAATTACAAACAAACCCAAGTATAAGAAGAAGAGAAGGGAAAAAAGAAGAGAAGAAGAAGAATAAAAAGAAGAAGAAGAAGAAGAAGAAGAAGAAGAAGAATGTAACATCCCAGATTTTCAGGAATGTTCTAGAAGTTTTCCGGAGCGATGTTTTAGTCTCGGAGCATGATGATGATGAATAATAAGAGTTTAAGTGATGTCTTATGAGTTGGAATATTAGATTATGAACTTTCATCGCGTTGGAAAATGCGTAGGATCAAAAGCCAGTTACGCGATTTTCGTACAACGCGTAAAGTTTACTCTTTTGACCATAGAATTAGCAAATGATATCCAATCGAGCTAATTGTTGGACCATTGGACTCATTTTTCCGAGACAAACAACTTTCGTGTTGAACACTTTTCGAGAATCGCATAATAAAGGCTCCGCAATTATGAATTTCCAGAAGATTCCAGAATAGGGGCTGTTTTGTAATTTTTACAGGGACTAAAATGATATTTTCCAGGCAGTACATAAAGCCTTATAGTTTTGGTAAATTGCAGAAATGGCAAACATTTCCTTTCCCCCTCACCCACACCCCCGTCGCCCTTTGGAGAAGAAGTCCACGCTGGCGGCGATTCTGGCCACCTCAGGCCGGCACACCAGTGCAGGTCGGTTCCCTCAGCGACGATGAGCCAGATGGTGGTAGGCGACAGCCGAGAAATCACCGACAACGGCGACGGCGAGGAGTGTTTTGGGCGTGAAATGGGTTTCGTGGATCCGGTTCGTCGGGTCGTCTCACGGCCCAAGCCACCTACCAAAACGAAGCCCTCGGAGAGTACGAGTATGCGGAGTCGGTTTCACAGAACATCGGCCGGTGGTTCACGAATCGAGAGAAGAAGGTTCGGTGAACAGTAAACCCATGTCGAACGGTAGCTCTGATCGGAATTCTGTCGACACCAGCGCATTCGTATGGCCGAGGGGAGTCCGAATATGGCCTCGGAATTTCGGTACGACTCTCCGTTTAGATTTTGTTATTTTCAAGTATATCGAACTGTATTCGGATGTTTCCGGTAGTTTCGTAGTGTAACGAATTTCCATGAAATGAATTGGATATGTCTTAATATGTTAAAACGATTAATGTGGCAGAATCCGGGGAGAAACGGATTAGGTTTGATTGATCCGGTAGAATTAGCGAGTTTTCGGTAAAACAGAGTTTCTCGCGCGATTGAGCTTAGATGACCGTAATCATGAAAATAGTATAGATATGTTATTGCGAGGGTAATTAGGTAATTCTGGATTAGTTCGGGGGGGTTCGAGACCCTTCCGTAGCAGATGTTGTGATTTGTTATGGCAGATCGGACCCGGATCGCGAGCGTTCGCTCAGCCAGGTAAGTAACTCATGTTCTGCGTACTTGGTAGACATAACGATGTTCGAGACTAGTAATGTAATACTATAGTAAATAGATATATATTCATGAAATCTATATAGGTATAAATGAAGTTGAATATAGGATAAAGAGACGAGTGTAGTTGTATGCAAACATAGATGTGGATAAACAATTATAAGCATGCACATAAGCAAGATATAAGCATGAATATATGTATATTTAGAAGTAAAGAGATGCATGTTTAGATTTAAATAAGTATATGTATTTATATAGATAAATAGAGCATATGAATGATGTTATGTTTATGAATAATATTTAGTGAAACCTGGGTTTGGGGGGTTGTAGAAAACTACATCCTAGGGAATGGGATTAAGTTATAAATGAGATAAACTTATATGAACTAGGGTTATGAAGAAAAATTTGTGATTCTGCATTACATAAGAATAATAGCAACATGAGTAAGAATATGAATATGTAATGTGATAAGAGCATGAATGAGTAGTTTATGCATAGCATGAGAAAGTATAATGAGTTATGACATGAGATTTTTGAGTACGAGTAGTTAGTTAGAAATTAGCGAATCAGTTTAAGAACTGAGGTATTGAAACCTTTTCATGTTGATGTTTTATGTGGTAGTAGAACTTTGATTTTGCACGAATGAATTTGACTTATGCAATATATGATCGTGAGCCACTAGCACGGTAAGCTATAGAGGTAAGTTAAGTTATAATATTTGAATGTGTATATATATAGAAAATGTAGCATGTTCTAGTTTGAACAAGCATATTGTTGATAGTTGAGCATATAGCTAGTAAAATCCTTATAGAGGAAATCATGACTAGAGTAGAGGGAGGCACGAGTCATGCATTTATGCAAGTGCATGTGTGTGTGTGTGTTTAAGTTTTCAGCAGTTGAGCAATGATAACAATGTTTTCAACAATTTTAAATGTTTTAAAGAAAGATTTCAAATGTTTTTGAAAAGAATCCTATTTCAGAAAATATTTTACAGTTTGAGTTGCAGATTATGATTTTATGGTTTTCGGGGCATGAGGTAAAAACTCACCCCAGTATGTAACTTGAGATATAGTTCGGAATTGACAGATACTTTGGATTCGGGATTTGGGATTTGACCCATCCCAGTTGTACAGTTTGGAATTGACGGTTAGACGCATGTGCACATGTGGAGGACTGAGGGGACGCTCTCAGATCCTCGAGCAGGACTACAGGCTATAGGGTCTCGAAATCCTGATTTCAGAGATGTCCAGTTGAGTTATGGTCTTGGGCATCATGTACACCTAGTTGAGTTATGGTCCTGAGTGTAGAGAGACGTCCAGTTGAGTTATGGTCCTGGACGTAGAGTTTCTTCAGTTTTCAGACATACAGAGAACAGTTTTTCAGGTTTTTAATACCCAGTTTTCAGTTTTGAGACTTTCAGTACACAGTTTTTAGAAACAGTTTTGCAGATTTTGATTTTCAGTTTTCAGAGATGCCGCAGTTGAGTTATGGTCCTGGGCATCAAGTATTATCAGTTTTTAGTTTTCAGATCTTTAGTATAAAGTTTTTAGACTTCAGAACTCAGACTTTAAATAAGAGTATTTTTTTATAAAACGTTATTTTAAAGACAGTTTTTAGAAAAACGAAGTTTTTAGAAATAGAATTTTTCAGAAAGAACTTTTCTAGAAAGAGAAAGTAAAATAAAGTTTTCAGAAATGAGATTAGAAAGAGACTTTTAGAAAAATGATTCTTCAAAGAGAGTTTTCAAAAAACATTTTTCAAAAGCATGATGTGTTCAAGTAAAGTACAGTTTCTAAGACATGCATACGAATTCATACATCCCAGAAATCCATTTGAAATGCATATAAATGATATTGATGCATTATTACATAATTTCATATTCATAAGTATATAGTTAGCACTTCGTGAGGTATGAGTACATATAAGCATGATCTTATGTTAGCGCATGTATGTCACGGTTGATTGTATGAGTTACTTGCATATTTAGAAAGAACATACTGTAAGGATGCTAGTCATGATGAAATAGTAGTACATGCATGTAACCATGGATAGTGTTAGTGGATTGGGTAGTTAACAGAAATAAATCTTGATTATCCGATTTGATGATATTTCAAGATATTAAATGAAAGAAAGGTATAATAACTGTCAGATCTAGAATTAGCTCAGAGAAAACAGAAAAAGGTAAAGAGAATAATCAGAATAGCACAGAAAAAGTAAAATGGATCTTAACATGTTAGTTTATGAAATAGAACATGATGAGTTGTTTGGATTTTAATAGAAGTTAATATATATATGTGTATGTTCGGGTGAAAAGACTAATAGCAGGTGACACGAAAATAAACGGATATAAGCTATAAAGTCAAATTAGTTTTGTTAATGTTTACATGATTACTTACTGAGTCATTACGACTCACACCACTTCCGTTGTTAGTTTTGCAGGTCTATAGCTGTCTTTTATAACTTGCAGCTTTTGGTGAAGGCTTGAAGACAGTGGATCGCCCCGATTGCAGTCGAGGAAGTTTCAAGTCCTGGGTCGAGTTATGGGTCCTCACGGCCCTTGTCTTTGTACTTGTATTGGTATTATATATGTATAAATCATGTAATAGCATAGTTTATTTTGAGTTCTGGCCGGAGGCCAAGTATTTGCATTTTGTTTATTGAGTTCAGCCTGAGGCCTCGTAGATAAATGCATTGATGTTGAGTTTCCGGCCTGAGGTCGAGTTGATTGTGTTCTGGTTGTATTTGGATGCTGGCTACAGGCCAGGTTGGATGATGTTACGAATACATCATGCCGAAATTTCGTTAGCTTCAGAGGCTTATGGAGATGGGTTTAGCCTGTCTCCTGCCGGTAAAATCCTGGCCTAGGCAGGATGTTACAAAGTTGGTATCAGAGCATGGTTTAAGAGTCAGTCAGTAGCATGGTCTAGAAGTCAGTGACTGCAACTGTGGGGATCCAGCTGTCGGAGATTGTCTTCGGTTTGGTAAAGACCACATAGGTCTTTGTATGTATCTTCTATGATTGTTTGACGTGATATGATTGTATTGTTCAGTGCCTTGTTTGCTTGGATATGAGTCCATGGGTGGCTCATTGATGTGTATAGATTAGTTATCTTTGTATGAGAGGAGAATATGTTAAGTTAGTACTTCTGCGACCCTTTTTAGATCAGAGAATTAACAAGAGTAAAATAGTATCAGTCTAGGGCCCTTGTGAGGCCAGATGATTCGAGATAAGAACCAGAGCAGTACCGCTAGAAATAAGAACCAGATCAGCATAGTCGGAGTTGAGAATCAGATCAGCATAGCCAGTTTAAAGCCGTGGATGAGCTATTAAGGATCTTAGTTTATAGATAACGGTTATTTTACAGTTGAGACAGAGAAGTGATATCAGCAGGTTTTAGAAAAGGATAGTTTATGTATATTCGACCGGGTTTGGTTCGACAGTTACGAGGATAGAGAAATTTCGAGGACGAAATTTTTATAAGGAGGGGTGAATGTAACATCCCAGATTTTCAGGAATGTTCTAGAAGTTTTCCGGAGCGATGTTTTAGTCTCGGAGCATGATGATGATGAAGAATAAGAGTTTAAGTGATGTCTTATGAGTTGGAATATTAGATTATGAACTTTCGTCGCGTTGGAAAACGCGTAGGATCAAAAGCCGATTACGCGATTTTCGTACAACGCATAAAGTTTACTGTTTTGACCACAGAATAAGCAAACGATCTCCAATCGAGTTGATTGTTGGACCATTGGACTCTTTTTTCCGAGACGAACAACTTTCATGTTGAACACCTTTCAAGAATTGTATCAGAAAGGCTCCGAAATTGTGAATTCCAGAAGGTTCCAGGACAGGGGCTGTTTTGTAATTTTCGCAGGGACTAAAATGATATTTTCCAGGAAGTATATAAAGCCTTATGGTTTTGGTAAAATACAGAAATATCAAACCTTTCCATTCCCCCTCACCCGCACCCCCGTCGCCCTTTGGAGAAGAAGTCCACGACGGCGGCGATTCCGGACACCTCAGGCCGGCGCACCGGTGCAGGTTGGTTCCCTCAGCGACGACGAGCCAGATGGTGGTAGGCGACGGCCGGGAAATCACCGGCAACGGCGACGGTGAGGAGTGTTTTGGGTGTGAAATGGGTTTTGTGGATCCGGTTCGTCGGGTAGTCTCACGACCCGAGCCACCTACCAAAACGAAGCCCTCTGAGAGTACTACGAGTATGCGGTGTGGCTCGCGAATCGAGAGAAGAAGGTTCGGTGAACAGTAAACCCATGTCGAATGGTAGCTCCGATCGGAATTTCGTCGACACCAGCGCGTTTGTATGGCCAGAGGAGTCCGAATATGGCCTCGGAATTTCGGTACGACTCTCCATTTAGATTTTTTTATTTTCAAGTATATCGAATTATATTCGGATGTTTCCGGTAGTTTCGTAGTGTAACGAATTTGCATGAAATGAATTGGATATGTCTTAATGTGTTAAAACGATTAATGTGGCAGAATCCGGGGAGAAACGGATTAGGTTTGATTGATCCGGTAGAATTAGCGAGTTTTCGGTAAAACAGAGTTTCTCGCGCGATTGAACTTAGATGACCGTAATCATGAAAATAGTATAGATATGTTATTGCGAGGGTAATTAGGTAATTCTGGATTAGTTCGAGGGGGTTCGAGACCCTTCCGTAGCGTTTGCGGAAACTTTTCCGCAAGTTTTGCCGCAAACGCGTAAAGTGAGAATCTAAGGTATCTAGTTAGTTTAGAATGATATAGAAAGACATATTAGAGTAATGAAACTTAAACCGTAGAGTCGGTGAGGATTTGAGGATTTCGAGAAAATCCGTAGTTAATTATAGATGAGTTATAAATTCTGCAAATAGCGGTTCTGACAGATGTTGTGATTTGTTATGGAAGATCGAACCGGATCGGGGCGTTCGCTCAGCAGGTAAGTAACTCATGTTCAGCGTACTTGGTAGACATAACGATGTTTGAGACTAGTAATGTAATACTATAGTAAATAGATATATATTCATGAAATCTATATAGGTATATATGAAGTTGAATATAGGATAAAGAGACGGGTGTAGTTGTATGCAAACATAGATGTGGATAAACAATTATAAGCATGCACATAAGCAAGAGATAAGCATGAATATATGTATATTTAGAAGTAAAGAGATGCATGTTTAGATGTAATTAAGTATATGTATTTATATAGATAAATATAGCATATGAATGATGTTATGTTTATGAATAATATTTAGTGAAACCTGGGTTTGGGTGGTTGTAGAAAACTACATCCTAGGGAATGGGATTAAGTTATAAATGAGATAAACTTATATGAACTAGGGTTATAAAGAAAAAGTTGTGATTCTGCATTACATAAGAATAATAGCAACATGAGTAAGAATATGAATATGTAATGTGATAAGAGCATGAATGAGTAGTTTATGCATAGCATGAGAAAGTATAATGAGTTATGACATGAGATTTTTGAGTACGAGTAGTTAGTTAGAAATTAGCGAATCAGTTTAAGAACTGAGGTATTGAAACCTTTTCATGTTGATGTTTTATGTGGTAGTAGAACTTTGATTTTGCACGAATTAATTTGACTTATGCAATATATGATCGTGAGCCACTAGCACGGTAAGCTATAGAGGTAAGTTAAGTTATAATGTTTGAATGTGTGTATATATATAGAAAATGTAGAATGTTCTAGTTTGAACAAGCATATTGTTGATAGTTGAGCATATAGTTAGTAAAATCCTTATAGAGGAAATCATGACTAGAGTAGAGGGAGGCACGAGTCATGCATTTATGCAAGTGCATGTGTGTGTGTGTTTAAGTTTTCAGCAGTTGAGCAATGATAACAATGTTTTCAACAATTTTAAATGTTTTAAAGAAAGATTTCAAATGTTTTTGAAAAGAATCTTATTTCAGAAAATATTTTACAGTTTGAGTTGCAGATTATGATTTTATGGTTTTCGGGGCATGAGGTAAAAACTCACCCCAGTATGTAACTTGAGATATAGTTCGGAATTGACAGATACTTTGGATTCGGGATTTGGGATTTGACCCATCCCAGTTGTACAGTTTGGAATTGACGGTTAGACGCATGTGCACATGTGGAGGACTGAGGGGACGCTCTCAGATCCTCGAGCAGGACTACAGGCTACAGGGTCTCGAAATCCTGATTTCAGAGATGCCCAGTTGAGTTATGGTCATGGGCATCGAGTACACCCAGTTGAGTTATGGTCATGGGTGTAGAGAGACGTCCAGTTGAGTTTTGGTCCTGGACGTAGAGTTTCTTCAGTTTTCAGACATACAGAGAACAGTTTTTCAGGTTTTAATACCCAGTTTTCAGTTTTCAGACTTTCAGTACACAGTTTTTAGAAACAGTTTTGCAGATTTTGATTTTCAGTTTTCAGAGATGCCGCAGTTGAGTTATGGTCCTGGGCATCAAGTATTATCAGTTTTTAGTTTTCAGATCTTTAGTATAAAGTTTTCAGACTTCAGAACTCAGACTTTAAGTAAGAGTTTTTTTTTATAAAACGTTATTTTAAAGACAGTTTTTAGAAAAATGAAGTTTTTAGAAATAGAATTTTTCAGAAAGAACTTTTCCAGAAAGAGAAAGTAAAATAAAGTTTTCAGAAATGAGATTAGAAATAGACTTTTAGAAAAATGGTTCTTCAAAGAGAGTTTTCATAAAACATTTTTCAAAAGTATGGTGTGTTCAAGTAAAGTACAGTTTATAAGACATGCATACGAATTCATACATCCTAGAAATCCATTTGAGATGCATATAAATGATATTGATGCATGATTACATAATTTCATATTCAAAAGTATATAGTTAGCACTTCGTGAGGTATGAGTACATATAAGCATGATCTTATGTTAGCGCATGTATGTCACGGTTGATTGTATGAGTTACTTGCATATTTAGAAAGAACATACTGTAAGGATGCTAGTCATGATGAAATAGTAGTACATGCATGTAACCATGGATAGTGTTAGTGGATTGGGTAGTTAACATAAATAAATCTTGATTATCCGATTTGATGATATTTCAAGATAATAAATGAAAGAAAGCTATAATAACTGTCAGATCTAGAATTAGCTCAGAGAAAACAGAAAAAGGTAAAGAGAATAATCAGAATAGCACAGAAAAAGTAAAATGAATCTTAACATGTTAGTTTATGAAATAGAACATGATGAGTTGTTTGGATTTTAATATAAGTTAATATATATAGGTGTATGTTTGGGTGAAAAGACTAATAGCAGGTGACACGAAAATAAACGGATATAAGCTATAAAGTCAAATTAGTTTTGTTAATGTTTACATGATTACTTACTGAGTCATTACGACTCACACCACTTCCGTTGTTAGTTTTGCAGGTCTGTAGCTGTCTTTTATAACTTGCAGCTTTTGGTGAAGGCTTGAAGACAGTGGATCGCCCCAATTGCAGTCGAGGAAGTGTCAAGTCCTGGGTCAAGTTATGGGTCCTCACTATTGGGGTTGGTGCTCAGAGCGCCAATCCGGGCCGTATTTATGTCTGATTCATGAATACGAACATCCCCTTATTCCATAATATTACTTATTTATGGTTGCACCTCTTGTTCTTATATACGTATTCGATCTGATTACGATTAGATTGAAACTAAATGTGGTTTAGTGATATGTATATATTAGACAAAGGCCCGATAATATATAATGCAGTACACAGTTACAAAGTTAGTTTGTAATTGACATTGGGAAGTGTCACTGCTATATGTATATTATCAAACATAGTTCCTGGTCAAGATTTGCTAACACGGGTCGGTTAGTCAAATCCATTGAGACCAGTACATGTCGTATATCGAGACTTGGTCCGATGGTTTATCCCAATGAACCATGAGTCTATGGAGACTCGTATAGACGTGTAGGTGTTTATAGTGGATAAACACTGAACGGCTCACCGAGGATTCTTAATGGATGGTACGCCAACGTCAATAAGAATCTTCTCGGGTTGAATAGCATAGTGGTCCTTCGACTTGAGACACCACTGTGGATGTATGAGACATCCTCCACACTTAGATGGCAGTCACGTCACCGATCTATTTAGATCAGACCTCCGCCTGTTCGTTGGGTGTGGATCGATCCTCAGGATATCCTGTGTGTGTCAAGATAGGATCCGTCAGTTCTGTGTACAGAGCATAGGTAGTCCATATATTATTAGCAGTCTGTTAAATCTGTGGCCACAGTATACATCGGAAGTAAGTTCCGAGTGTTATTTAGAGATTGCTAATAGATACGTCGACGAGATAATACCTATAGAGATTTGACGTTCACATCTATATCTCTGGGATTATCTGGATACCTGTGACGGAGGGATTATACGTATGCAATGACCTCGACCTGTATGATTCAGATAGTTTATCTGTGATCGTCATAATCTACGGGTGGATAGATTATGTACATGAAATTGGATTTCATGACGGATATACCTGAATCTAGAGAGTCTCAATAATGAAACATACTCGTAGAGCACTAGAGCAACAATTATGAATAATGATGATTATTTATAAATCGTTTATCGTAAACGAAAAATACATGCGAACGGGCCGAACCGTCATTTCCTAATTAATGTGTATTTGTATTTAATTTATGATATTATTAAATACACATTAATAAATAGTCAAATAAAGGTATTTGACATATATCATCAATATATGTATTTGAGATATTTAAAGTAAATATAATACATATATTTGATATATTTGTATTTAATTAATTATTTAATTATTTAATTGTTAAATGATTAATATAATTAAAATATAAATATATCACCAAATGATATAGTTAGGAAATGATTATAAGTGTAAATGTTTGACTTTACATTAAAGGAAAAGGTTGTCAAATTGATTTTGACTTCTTAAGATATTTGTTCAAAATTGTTTGAAAAATAAAAATATCTTTTTCCTTTATTTTCTTTTAATTTCGGCCATAACACTTAAATATAAGAGTTATATTCTTCTTAGTTGCATTTGTTGACTTAATATAAATATCTATAAAGTGTTATTAAGATATTTTATCAAGTTGATTAAATGTAAAGTGAAATGAAATTGAAATTACAAAACTTGTATATTGTTTTTCATTTCATTTCATTTCATTCTTAACCTAATACACTTTAAAGAAAACTCCATTAAAGTAAGCAAAGGATGCTAGAGAGAAAAGAAAGGAAAAATCAAGAAAGCTTGGAAAATAGTAAGTATTTCCAACCTTCCATTAGAGAGTAATTTGTTCCTCTTGTTGTGGGCAACATCTTGTGATGTTCTTGAGTTTTTCTTCTTTATTCTTTGTGTTTTTGATGGATAAAAGTTTGGTAAAAGTGTGTAGAGCATGTATGATGAAGGAAGCTTATGGCTATTGTAGTAATAAGTGTTCTTTTGTGGTTTTGGAAACCTTGTTGCTAATCTAGAGTTGTGACCCACTCTTAGATGACCTAGATTTGATCTTGAGTTGTTTCATTGTGTTGAGACTTTGATTGGATGGAAGAAAGATGATTGAAGTGTTGTATTTAATCAATTTGGTCTAATTTGTCCAATTTGATGAAATTGAAAAATTAGGATTTATGACCAATTCCAAATTTGGGGTTTTTCATATATGTTGTGTATTTGGATGTGTATATGATGCATATAAATTTTCATGTTCATTGGATTACATCTTGATGTGTTTTGATGCATGAAATGACAAAGTGCACAAATGGCACCCCTAATGGAGCTCACGGCTTTGGATAAGAAATTTGGGATTTTTGGTGCTTTTTGTGTTTTGATGTTTTGAACATGATAAGTTCATCTTAGAAATGATTTAGAATCATTCAAAATTGATTAGATCAATTTCGGACTAAAATGGACGAAATACCAAAGCAATGGTAATTTGGTAAATTCACTTGAATATGATTCATTTGAATTTTATTTCATAATTTGATTATTGGAATGTTAAATAAATATGTTTATTTAATTAATCCGAGAAAAAGTTTTGAAATCGGAAGATTCGATCTTCCGCCGCTTCCGCTGCGTTACCGGATTTAGCCCCTAAAAACCCCCACAAATATGGTTTCAGAGCGAGTCTGATTCTAGGCCTCCATAAATGATTAGCTTGTTTTATTCAATGTTTAATCATGTTTTCTTGACTTTATACATGCATGTTATAATCTAATTTGATTAGATTTAGGGTGTATGACACTTAATGGAATATC